>JANJXV010000933.1:0-50000 GCA_024803745.1 Megascapheus bottae | reverse complement strand
CCAAACACTAACCCTAACCCTAAAACTAACCCCAATCCTAATCTTAACCCTAACCATAACCCTAACACTTACCCTAACCCTAACCCTAATCCTAACCCTAACCTTTCCCTTACCTTAACCCCAACCCTAACCCTAACCCTAACCTTAACCCTAACCCTAACCCTTACCCTTACCCTAACCCTAACCCTAAACCTAACCCTAACCATAACCTTAACCCTAACCCTTACTCTTACCCTAACCCTAACCCTAAACCTAACCCTAACCCTAACCCTAACCCTTAACCTAACCCTAACCCTAAACCTAACCCTAACCCTAACTCTAACCCTAAATCTAACCCTAACTCTAACCCTAAACCTAACCCTAACCCTAAACCTAACACTAACCCTAACCCTTACCCTAATCCTAACCCTAATCCTAACCATACCCTTACCATTACCCTAATCCTAATGCTAACCCTAAACCTTACCCTAACCCTAACCTTAACCCTAACCCTTACGCTTATCCTAACCCTAAACCTAAACCTAACCCTAAACCTAACACTAACCCTAACCCTTACCTTTACACTTACCCTATCCCTAACCCTAACCCTAAACTTAACAATAACCCTAACCCTAACCCTTACCCTTACCCAAACCCTAACCCTAATTCTAACCCTTACCCTTACCCTAACCCTAAACCTAACCTTGACCCCAAACCTAAATCTGACCCTAACCGTAACCCTAAACCTTACCCTAACCCTACCCCTTACCCTAACCCTAACCTTAATCCCAACACTAAACCTAACCCTAAACCTAAAACTAACCCTAACCCTTACCCTAACCCAAACCCTAAACGTAACCGTTACCATAACCATAACCCTTGCCCTAACCCTAACCCTAATCCTAACCCTAACTCTTACCCTTACCCAAACACTAACCCTAACCCTAAAACTAACCCCAATCCTAATCTTAACCCTAACCATAACCCTAACACTTACCCTAACCCTAACCCTAATCCTAACCCTAACCTTTCCCTTACCTTAACCCCAACCCTAAATCTAACCCTAACCTTAACCCTAAACCTAACCCTATCCCTAACCCTAACCCTTACCCTTACCCTAAACCTAACCCTAAACCTATCCCTAACCATAACCCCTAACCCTAACCATAACCCTTACCCTTACCCTAACCCTAACACTAATCTTAATGCTAACCCTAACCCTACTCCTAAACCTTACCTAGCCCTAACACTTACCCTAATCCTTACCCTAACCCTAACCCTAACCCTTACCCTTTGCCTAACCCTAACCCTAACTCTAACACTAACCTTTACCCTTAACCTAACCCTAAACCTAAACCTAACCCTAACCCTAACCCTAACCCTAACCCTAACCGTTACCCTAACCTTAAACCTAACCCTAACCCTAACCCTAACACTTACCCTAACCCTAACCTTAACCCTAACCCTAACCCTTACCCTTACCCTAACCCTAAACCTAACCCCTACCCTTACCCTAACCCTAAACCTAACCTTAACCCCAACCCTAAATCTAACCCTAACCCTAACCCTAACTTTACCCTAAGCCTAACCCTTACCCTAACCCTAAACTTAACCCCAGCACTAAACCTAAACCTCACCCTAAACCTAACCCTAAACCTTAACCTTACCCTAACCCAAATCCTAACCCTAACCCTAACCCGAAACCTAAACCTAACCCTTACCCTAACCTAACCCTAACCCTTACCCTAACCCTAACCCTAACCCTAACCTTAACCATAACGCTAACCCTAACCCTAACCCTAATCCTTACCCTTACCCGAACCCTAACCCTAACCCTAAACCTAACCCTAACCCTAACCCTAACCCTAACACTATCCCTAACCCTAACCCTATACCTAACACTTACTCTAACCCCTACCCTAGCCCTAACCCTAACCCTAAACCTTACCCTAAGCCTAACCCTAACCCTAACCCTAACCCTTACCCGTATACTAACCCTAAACCTAACCCTAACCTTAACCATAACCCTAACCCTAACCCTAACCCTTACCCTTACCCTAAACCTAACCCTAACCCTAACCCTAAACCTTACCCTTACCCTAACCCTATCCATAACCCTAACCCTTAACCCTACACTAACCCTAACCCTAAACCTAACCCTAAAAATATCCCCTAACCCTAACCCTAACCCTATCCCTTACCCTTACCCTAACCCTAACCCTAACTCTAACACTAACCCTTACATTTATCCTAACCCTAACATTAAACCTAACCCTAACCCTAACCCTAACCTTAACCCTAACCCTAACCTTAACACTTACCCTAACCCTAACCTTAAACCTAATCCTAACCCTAACCCTAACACTAACACTAACCGTAACCTTAAGCCTAACCCTAACCCTTACCCTTACCCTAACCCTAACCCTAACTCTAACACTAACCTTTTCCCTTATCCTAACTAAAACATTAAACCTAACCCTAACCCTAACCCTAACCGTAACCTTAACCCTAACCCTAACCCTAACACTTACCCTAACCCTAACCTTAAACCTAATCGTAACCCTAACCCTAACACTAACACTAACCATAATCCTAACCTTAACCCTAACCCTTGTCCTTACCTAACCCTCACCCTAACCCAAACCGTAACCCCTACCCTTACCCTAACCCTAAACCTAACCTTAAACCCAACCCTAAATCTAACCCTCACCCTAATCCTTACCCTTACCCTAACCCTAACCCTTACCCTAACCCTAACCCTAACCCTAACACTTACCCTAATCCTAACCCTAACCCTAACCCTAACCTTAACCTTAACCCTAATCCTAAACCTAACCCTTAATTACCCTAACCCTAAACCTAAACCTAACCCTAACCCTAACGCTAACCCTAACCTTAACCCTACCTCTAACCCTAACCCTAACCCTAACCTTACCCTTAACCTTAACCATAATCCTAACCCTTACCCTTACCCTAAACCTAAACTTAACCCTAACCCTAACCTTAAACCTAACCCTAAACCCAACCCTAAACCTAACCCTTACCCTTACCCTAACCCTAACCCTAAACCTAACCCTAACCCTAACCCTAACCCTTACCCTAACCCTAACCCTAATCCTAACCCTAACCCTTCCCTTACCCTAAACCTAACCCTAACCTCACCCTAAACCTTACCCTAACCCTAACCCTAACCCTAACCTTAACCCTAACGCTAACCCTAACCCTAACCCTAATCCTTACCCTTACCCTAACCCTAACCCTAAACCTAACCCTAACCCTAACTCTAACACTATCCCTAACCCTTACCCTTACCCAAAGCCTAATCCTAACCCTAACCCTAAACCTTACCCTTATCCTAACCCTAACCCTATCCCTAAGACTTACTCTAACCCCTACCCTAGCCCTAACCCTAACCCTAAACCTTACCCTTAGCCTAACCCTAACCCTAACCCTAACTCTTACCCGTATCCTAACCCTAAACCTAACCCTAACCTTAACCATAAGCCTAACCCTAACCCTAAGCCTTACCCTTACCCTAACCCTAACCCTAACCCTAAACCTTACCTTTACCCTAACCCTAACCATAACCCTAACGCTAACCATAACCCTAACACTTACCCTTACCTTACCCTAACCCTAACCCTTATCCTAACCCTAACCCTAACCCTAACACTAAATCCTAACCATAACCCGTAACCTAAACCTAAACCTAACCGTAACCCTAACCATTACCCTTACCCTAAGCCTAATTCTAACCCTAACCCGAAACCTAAACCTAACCCTTATCCTAACCCTAACCCTAACCCTTACCTAAGCCTAACCCTAACCCTAACCTTAACCCTAACGCTAACCCTAGCCCTAACCCTAATCCTTACCCTTACCCTAACCCTAACCCTAAACCTAATCCTAACCCTAAACCTAACCCTAACCCTAACACTATCCCTAACCCTTACTCTTATCCTAAGCCTATCCCTAAACCTAACACTAACCCTAAACCTTACCTTTACCCTAACCCTAACCCTACCCTAACCCTACCCCTTACCCTTACCGTATCCCTAACCCTAACCTTAACCCTAACACTAACCCTAACCCTAACATTTACCCTTACCTAACCCTGACCCTAAACCTAACCCTAACCCGAAACCTATCCCTAACCCTAACCCTTACCCTAACCCTAACCCTATCCCTAAACCTAACAGTAAAAATATCCCCTAACCCTAACCCTAACCCTATCCCTTACCCTTACCCTAACTCTAACCCTAACCCTAACCCTAACCCTAAACCTAACCCTAACCCTAACCCTAACCCTTACCCTAACCCTAACCCTAACCCTAACCCTAACCCTAAACCTAACCCTAACCCTAACCCTAACACTAACCCTTACCCTTACCCTAACCCTAACCATAATCCTTACCCTAACCCTAACCCTAACCCTAGCCCTTACCCTAACACTAACTGTAACCCAAAACAATAACCCTAACCCTTAACCTAACCCGAACCCTAAACCTAACCCTAACCCTTACCCTTACCCTAACCCTAAACCTAACTCTAATCCTAACCTTAGCCCTAACTCTAAACCTAACCCTACCCTAACCTTTACACTAATCCTAACCCTAACCCTAACCCTAACCTTAACCTTAACCCTAATCCTATCCTAACCCTTACCCTTACCCTAACCCTAACCCTAAACCTAACCCTAACGCTAACCCTAACCTTAACCCTACCTCTAACCCTTACCCTAACCTTACCCTTAACCTTAACCCTAATCCTAACCCTTACCCTTACCCTAACCCTAAACCTAACCTTAACCCCAACCCTAAATCTAACCCTCACCCTAATCCTAAACCTTACCCTAACCCTAACCCTTACCCTAACCCTAACCCTAACCCTAACCCTTACCCTAACCCTAACCTAACCCTAACCCTAACGCTGACCCTAACCCTAACCTTAACCCCAATACTAAACCTAACCCTAACCCTAAACCTAACCCTAACCCTAATCCTTACCCTAACCCAAACCCAAACCCTAAACGTAACCCTAAGCGTAACCATAACCCTTACCCTAACCCTAACCCTAATCCTAACCCTAACTCTTACCCTTACCCTAACACTAAACCTAACACTAAAACTAACCCCAACCCTAAACTTAACCCTAACCCTAACCCTAACCCTAACCCTTACCCTAACCCTAAACCTAATCCTAACCCTAACCCTTCCCCTTCCCCTAACCCTAACCCTAAAACTAACCCTAACCCTAAACTTAACCCTAACTTTTACCTTCACCCTAACCCTAATCCTAACCCTAACCCTAACACTAACCCCAACCCTAACCTTAACCCTAACCCTAAGCCCTACCCTTACTCTAACCCTAACCCTAACCCTAATCGTAACCCCTACCCTTACCCTAACCCTAAACCTAACCTTAACCCCAACCCTAAATCTAACCCTCACCCTAATCCTAAACCTTACCCTAACCCTAACCATAATCCTTCCCCTAACCCTAACCCTAACCCTAGCCCTTACCTAACCCTAACCCTAACCCTAACCCTAACCCCTAACCCTAACCCTTAACCTAATCCTAACCCTAACCCTAACCCTAAACCTAAACCTAACTCTAATCCTAAACTTAACCCTAACTCTAAACCTCACCCTATCCTAGCCCTTACCCTAACCCTAACCTAACCGTAACACTAACCTTAACCTTAACCCTAAACCTAAACCTAACCCTTAACCTTACCCTAACCCTAACCCTAAAGCTAACCCTAACCCTAACGGTAACCCTAACCTTAAACCTAACTCTAACCCTAACCCTAAACTTAACCATAACCCATACCCTAACCCTAACCCTAACCCTAACCCTAACCCTTACCCTTACCCTAACCCTAACCCTAACCCTAACCCTTAACCTAACCCTAACCCTAACCCTTACCCTTACCCTAACCCTGACCCTTACCCTAACCCTAACCCTAACCCTAACCCAAACCCTTACCCTTACCCTAACCCTAACCCTAACCCTAAACCTAACCCTAAACCTACCCCTAACCCTAACCTTAACCCTAACCCTTACCCTTACCCTAACACTAACCCTAAACCTAACCCTAACCCTAACCCTAACCCTTAACCTAACCCTAACCCTAAAACTTACCCTTACCCTAACTCTAACCCTAAACCTAACCCTAACCCTTATCCTAACCCTAACCCTAAACCTAACCCTTAACCTAAACCTAACCCTAACCCTAAGCCTTACCCTTACTCTATCGCTAACCCTAACCCTAACCCTAACCCTTACAGTAACCCTTACCCTTACCCTTACCCTATCCCTAACCTTATCCCAACCCTAACCCTATCCCTAAACCCTAACCCAAATCATTAACGTAACCCTAACCCTAATCCTAACCCTAACAATTACCCTTACCCTAGGCATAACTCTAACCCTAACACGAACCCTAACCCTAACTCTTACCCGAACACTAACCCTAAAGGTTACCCTAACCCTAACCCTAACCTTAACCCTAACGCTAAGCCTAACCCTAACCCTAATCCTTAGCCTTACCCTAACCCTAACCCTAAACCTAACCCTAACCCTAAACCTAACACTAACCCTAACACTTACCCTAATCCTAACCCTAATCCTAACCCTACCCTTACCATTACCCTAATCCTAACGCTAACCCTAAACCTTACCCTAACCCTAACCTTAACCCTAACCCTTACCCTTATCCTAACCCTAAACCTAAAACTAACCCTAAACCTAACACTAACCCTAACCCTTACCTTTACCCTTACCCTATCCCTAACCCTAACCCTAAACTTAACCCTAACCCTAACCCTAACCCTTACCCTAACCCTAACCATAACACTAACCTCCCCCTTACCCTTACCCTAACCCTAACGCTAACCTTAACCCTAACCCTAACCCTAATCATAACCCTAACACTTAAACTTACCCTAACACTAACCCTAACCCTAACCCTAACCCTAACACTTACCCTAACCCTCATCCTAATCCTAAACCTAACACTTACCCTTACCCTAACACCTTCCCTACCCCTACACTAACCCTAAACCTAACCCTAACCCTTACCCTTACCCTAAGCCTAAAACTAAACCTAACATTATCCCTAACCCTTACCTTTAACCTAACCCTAACCCAATCCCTAACCCTAACCCTTTCCCTTACACTAACCCAAACCATAAACCTAACCCTAACCCTAACCCTAACACTTACCCTAGCCGTAACACTAACCCTAACCCTTACCCTAACCCTAACCCTAACCCTTACCCTTTCCCTAACCCTAACCCTAACTCTAACACTAACCCTTATCCTTAACCTAACCCTAACCCTAAACCTAACCCTAACCCTAACCGTAACACTAACCCTAACCCTTACCCTTACCCTAACGCTAAACCTAACCCTAACCCTAAACCTTACCCTTACCCTAACCCTAAACCTATCCTTAACCCCAACCCTAAATCTAACCCTAACCCTAACCCTAACCTTATCCTAAACCTAACCCTTACCCTAACCCTAAACTTAACCTCAACACTAAACCTAACCGTAACCCTAAACGTAACCCTAAACCTTACCCTTACCCTAAACCAAATACTAACCCTAACCCTAACCCTTACCCTTACCCTAACCCTAACCCTAACCCTAAAACTAACCCTAACCCTAAACATAACCCTAACCCTAAAACTAACCCTAACCCTAAACATAACCCTAACCCTAACCCTAACCCTCACCCTAAACCTAACCCTAACCCTAACCCTAATCCTAACCCTTACCATTACCCTAACCCTAAACCTAACCCTAACCCTAACCCTTACCCTTACCCTAAGCCTAATTCTAACCCTAACCCGAAACCTAAACCTAAGCCTTACCCTAATCCTAACCCTAAACCTTACCCTTACCCTAACGCTAACCCTAACCTTAACCCTAACGCTAATCATAACCCTAACTCTAATTCTTACCCTTACCCTAACCCTAACCCTAAACCTAACCCTAACCCTAACCCTAACCCTAACCCTAACACTTACACTATCCCTAACCCTTACCCTTACCCTAAGCCTAACCCTAAACCTAACACTAACCCTAAACCTTACCTTTACCCTAACCCTAACTCTATCCCTAAACCTACCCCTTACCCTTAGCCTATCCCTAACCCTAACCTTAACCCTAACCCTAACCTTAACCCTAACCCTTACCCTTACCCTAACCCTAACCCTAAACCTAACCCTAACCCTAACCCTATCCCTAACCCTAACCCTTACCCTTACCCTAACCGTAACACTAAACCTAACCCTATACATATCCCCTAATCCTAACCCTAACCCTTACCCTTACCCTAACCCTAACCCTAACTCTAACACTAACCCTTACCCTTATCCTAACCCTAACATTAAACCTAACCCTAACCCTAACCCTAACCTTAACCCTAACCCTAACCCTAACACTTACCCTAAACCTAAACTTAAACCTAATCCTAACCCTAACCCTAACACTAACCCTAACCCTAACCTTAACCCTAACCCTAACCCTTACCCTTACTCTAACCCTAACCCTAACCCTAACCGTAACCCCTACCCTTACCCTAACCCTAAACCTAACCTTAACCCCAACCCTAAATCTAACCCTCACCCTAATCCTAAACCTTACCCTAACCCTAACCCTTAACCTAACCCTAACCTTAACTCTAACCCTAACCCTTACCCTTACCCAAACCCTAAACCTAATTCTAACCCTTACCCTTACCCTAACCCTAAACCTAACCTTAACCCCAACCCTAAATCTGACCCTAACTGTAACCCTAAACCTTACCCTAACCCTACCCCTTACCCTAACCCTAACCTTAATCCCAACACTAAACCTAACCCTAAACCTAAAACTAACCCTAACCCTTACCCTAACCCAAAACCTAAACGTAACCCTAACTCTTACCCTTACCCTAACACTAACACTAACCCTAAAACTAACCCCAATCCTAATCTTAACCCTAAGCCTAACCCTAACCCTTACCCTAACCCTAACCCTAATCCTAACGCTAACCCTTCCCTTACCCTAACCCCAACCCTAAATCTAAGACTAACCTTAACCCTAAACCTAACCATAAACCTAACCGTATTCCTAACCCTAACCCTTACCCTTACCCTAAACCTAACCCTACACCTATCCCTAAGCATAACCCCTAACCCTAACCATAACCCTTACCCTTACCCTAACCCTAACACTAACCTTAATGCTAACCCTAACCCTACTCCTAAACCTTACCTAGCCCTAACACTTACCCTAATCCTTACCCTAACCCTAACCCTAACCCTTACCCTTTGCCTAACCCTAACCCTAACTCTAACACTAACCTTTACCCTTAACCTAACCCTAACCCTAAACCTAACCCTAACCCTAACCCTAACCGTTACCCTAACCTTAAACCTAACCCTAACCCTAACCCTAACACTTACCCTAACCCTAACCTTAACCCTAACCCTAACCCTTACCCTTACCTTAACCCTAAACCTAACCCTAAACCTAACCCTTACCCTTACCCTAACCCTAAACCTAACCTTAACCCCAACCCTAAATCTAACCCTAACCCTAACCCTAACTTTACCCTAAGCCTAACCCTTACCCTAACCCTAAACTTAACCCCAGCACTAAACCTAAACATCACCCTAAACCTAACCCTAAACCTTAACTTTCCCCTAACCCAAATCCTAACCCTAACCCTAACCCGAAACCTAAACCTAACCCTTACCCTAACCTAACCCTAACCCTTACTCTAACCCTAACCCTAACCTTAACCATAACGCTAACCCTAACCCTAACCCTAATCCTTACCCTTACCCTAACCCTAACCCTAACCCTAACCCTAAACCTAACCCTAACCCTAACCCTAACCCTAACACTATACCTAACCCTAACCCTATACCTAACACTTACTCTAACCCCTACCCTAGCCCTAACCCTAACCCTAAACCTTACCCTAAGCCTAACCCTAACCCTAACCCTAACCCTTACCCGTATCCTATCCCTAAACCTAACCCTAACCTTAACCATAACCCTAACCCTAACCCTAACCCTTACCCTTACCCTAAACCTAACCCTAACCCTAAACCTTACCCTTACCCTAACCCTATCCATAACCCTAACCCTTAACCCTACACTAACCCTAACCCTAAACCTAACCCTAAAAATATCCCCTAACCCTAACCCTAACCCTATCCCTTACCCTTACCCTAACCCTAACCCTAACTCTAACACTAACCCTTACATTTATCCTAACCCTAACATTAAACCTAACCCTAACCCTAACCCTAACCTTAACCCTAACCCTAACATTAACACTTACCCTAACCCT
This sequence comes from Megascapheus bottae, assembly GCA_024803745.1. Taxonomy (NCBI): domain Eukaryota; kingdom Metazoa; phylum Chordata; class Mammalia; order Rodentia; family Geomyidae; genus Megascapheus; species Megascapheus bottae. The sequence goes on along the minus strand of JANJXV010000933.1, from coordinate 39,667 downwards.
AACCTTAAACCTAATCCTAACCTTAACCCTAACACTAACACTAACCGTAACCTTAAGCCTAACCCTAACCCTTACCCTTACCCTAACCCTAACCCTAACTCTAACACTAACCTTTTCCCTTATCCTAACTAAAACATTAAACCTAACCCTAACCCTAACCCTAACCGTAACCTTAACCCTAACCCTAACCCTAACACTTACCCTAACCCTAACCTTAAACCTAATCGTAACCCTAACCCTAACACTTACACTAACCATAATCGTAACCTTAACCCTAACCCTTACCCTTACCTAACCCTCACCCTAACCCAAACTGTAACCCCTACCCTTACCCTAACCCTAAACCTAACCTTAACCCCAACCCTAAATCTAACCCTCACCCTAATCCTTACCCTTACCCTAACCCTAACCCTTACCCTAACCCTAACCCTAACCCTAACCCTTACCCTAATCCTAACCCTAACCCTAACCCTAACCTTAACCTTAACCCTAATCCCAAACCGAACCCTTACCCTTACCCTAACCCTAACCCTAAACCTAAACCTAACCCTGACGCTAACCCTAACCTTAACCCTACCTCTAACCCTAACCCTAACCCTAACCTTACCCTTAACCTTAACCCTAATCCTAACCCTTACCCTTACCCTAACCCTAAACCTAACCCTAACCCTAACCCGAACCCTCAACCTTACCCTTACCCTAACCCTAACCCTAACCCTAACCCTACCCTAACCCTAACCCTAACCTTAAACCCAACCCTAAACCCAACTCTAACCCTAACCCTAACCCTAATCCTAACCCTAACCCTTACCCTTACCCTAAACCTAACCCTAACCCTAAACCTTACCCTAACCCTAACCTTAATCCTAACCCTAACCGTAACCCTAACCCTAACCTAACCCTTATCCTAACCCTAACCATAACCCTAACCCTTAAACTAATCCTAACACTAACCCTAACCCCTAAACCTAACCATTACCCTAACCCTAACACTAACCCTAACCCCTAATCCTAAGCCTAACCCTAACCCTTACACTTATCCTAACCTTAATCCTATCCCTAACACTTACTCTAACCCCTACCCTACCCCTAACCCTAACACTAAAACTTACCCTAAGCCTAACCCTAACCCTACACCTAACCCTTACCCGTACCCTAACCCAAAACCTAACCCTAACCTTAACCCTAACCCTAACCCTAACCCTAACCCTTACCCTTACCCTAACCCTAACCCTAACCCTAAACCTTACCGTTACCCTAACACTATCCATAACCCTAACGTTAACCCTAACCCTAACACTTACCCTTACCTTACCCTAACCCTAACCCTTATCATAACTCTATCCCTAACCCTAAACCCTAACCCTAATAATTAACCTAAACCTAACCCTAAACTTACCCTTACCCTAAGCCTAATTCTAACCCTAACCCGAAACCTAAACCTAACCCTTACCCTAACCTAACCCTAAACCTTACCCTAACCCTAACCCTAACCCTAACCTTAACCCTAACGCTAACCCTAACCCTAACCCTAATCCTTACCCTTACCCTAACCCTAACCCTAAACCTAACCCTAACCCTAACCCTAACCCTAACACTATCCCTAACCCTTACCCTTACCCAAAGCCTAACCCTAACCCTAACCCTAAACCTTACCCTTATCTTAACCCTAACCCTATACCTAACACTTACTCTAACCCCTACCCTAGCCCTAACCCTAACCCTAACCTTACCCTTAGCTTAACCCTAACCCTAACCCTAACCCTAACCCTAAACCTTACCCTTATCCTAACCCTAACCCTATACCTAACACTTACTCTAACCCCTACCCTAGCCCTAACCCTAACCCTAACCTTACCCTTAGCTTAACCCTAACCCTAACCCTAACCCTAACCCTAACCCTAACCTTTACCCTAACGCTAACCCTAACCCTAACCCTAATCTTTACCCTTACCCTAACCCTAACCCTAAACCTAACCCTAAACCTAACCCTAACCCTAACACTATCCCTAACCCTTACCCTTACCCAAAGCCTAACCCTAACCCTAACCCTAAACCTTACCCTTATCCTAACCCTAACCCTATACCTAACACTTACTCTAACCCCTACTCTAGCCCTAACCCTAACCCTAACCTTACTCTTAGCTTAACCCTAACCCTAACCCTAACTCTTACCCGTATCCTAACCCTAAACCTAACCCTAACCTTAACCATAAGCCTAACCCTAACCCTAACCCTTACCCATACCCTAACCCTAACCCTAACCCTAAACCTTACCCTTACCCTAACCCTAAACATAACCCTAACGCTAACCCTAACCCTAACACTTACCCTTACCTTACCCTAACCCTAACCCTTATCCTAGCCCTAACCCTAACCCTAACACTAAACCCTAACCCTAACCCGTAACCTAACCCTAAACCTAACCCTAACCCTAAACATTACCCTTACCCTAAGCCTAATTCTAACCCTAACCCGAAACCTAAACCTAACCCTTATCCTAACCCTAACCCTAAACCTAACCCTATGCCTAACCCTAACCCTAACCTTAACCCTAACGCTAACCCTAGCCCTAACCCTAATTCTTACCCTTACCCTAAACCTAACCCTAAACCTAATCCTAACCCTAACCCTAACCCTAACCCTAACACTATCCCTAACCCTTACTCTTACCCTAAGCCTATCCCTAAACCTAACACTAACCCTAAACCTTACCTTTACCCTAACCCTAACCCTACCCTAACCCTACCCCTTACCCTTACCCTATCCCTAACCCTAACCTTAACCCTAACCCTAACCCTAACCCTAAACTTTACCCTTACCCTAACCCTGAATCTAAACCTAACCCTAACCCTAACACTATCCCTAACCCTAACCCTTACCCTAACCCTAACCCTAACCCTTACCCTAACCCTAACCCTAACCCTAACCCTAACCCTTACCCTAACCCTAAACCTATCCCTAACCCTAACCCTAACCCCAACACTTACCCTTACCTTACCGTAACCCTAACCCTTATCCTTACCCTAACCCTAACACTAACACTAAACCCTAACCCTAACCCTAACCTTAAACCTAACCCTAACCCTAACCCTAACACTAACCCTAACCCTAACCGTAACCTTAACCCTAACCCTTACCCTTACCTAACCCTATCCCTAACCCAAACCGGAACCCCTACCCTTACCCTAACCTTAAACCTAACCTTAACCCCAACCCTAAATCTAACCCTCACCCTAATCCTAACCCTTACCCTAACCCTAACCCTTACCCTAACCCTAACCCTAACCCTTACCCTAACCCTAACCCTAACCCTTACCCTAACCTTAACCCCAATACTAAACCTAACCCTAACCCTAAACCTAACCCTAAACCTTATCCTTACCCTAACCCTAACCCAAACCCTAAGCGTAACCCTAACCGTAACCGTAACCCTTAACCTAACCCTAACCCTAATCCTAACCCTAAACCTTACCCTTACCCTAACACTAACCCTAACCCTAAAACTAACCCCAACCCTAAATTTAACCCTCACCCTAACCCTAATCCTAACCCTCACCCTAACTCTAAACCTAATCCTAACCCTAACCCTTCCCCTTACCCTAACCCTACCCGTAAAACTAACAATAACCCTAAACTTAACCCTCAATTTTACCCTCACCCTAACCCTAACCCTAATCCTAACCCTAACCCTAACCCTAACACTAACCCTTACCCTTCCCCTAACCCTAACCATAATCCTTACCCTAACCCTAACCCTAACCCTAGCCCTTACCCTAACCCTAACCCTAACCCAAAACAATAACCCTAACCCTTAACCTAACCCGAACCCTAAACCTAACCCTAACCCTTACCCTTACCCTAACCCTAAACCTAACTCTAATCCTAACCTTAACCCTAACTCTAAACCTTACCCTACCCTAACCTTTACCATAATCCTAACCCTAACCCTAACCCTAACCTTAACCTTAACCGTAATCCTATCCTAACCCTTACCTTACCCTAACCCTAACCCTAAAACTAACCCTAACCCTAACGCTAACCCTAACCTTAACCCTACCTCTAACCCTAACACAAACCTTACCCTTAACTTTAACCCTAATCCTAACCCTTACCCTTACCCTAACCCCAAACCTAACCTTAACCCCAACCCTAAATCTAACCCTCACCCTAATCCTAAATCTTACCCTAACCCTAACCCTTACCCTAACCCTAACCCTAACCCTAACCCTAACCCTTACCCTAACCCTAACCCTAACCCTAACCCTTACCCTAACCCTAACCTTAACCCCAATACTAAACCTAACCCTAACCCTAAAACTAACCCTAACCCTAATCCTTACCCTAACCCTAACCCAAACCCTAAACATAACCCTAACCGTAACCATAACCCTTACCCTAACCCTAACCCTAATCCTAACCCTAACTCTTACCCTTACCCTAACACTAAACCTAACCCTAAACCTAACCCCAACCCTAAACTTAACCCTAACCCTAACCCTAACCCTAACCCTTACCCTAACCCTAAACCTAATCCTAAACCTAACCCTTCCCCTTCCCCTAACCCTAACCCTAAAACTAACCCTAACCCTAAACTTAACCCTAACTTTTACCTTCACCCTAACCCTAACCCTAACCCTAACCCTAACCCTAACCCTAACACTGACCCTTACCCTTACCCTAACCCTAACCCTAACCATATTCCTTACCCTAACCCTAACCCTAACCCTAGCCCTTACCCTAACCCTAACCCTAAACCAAAACCCTAACCCTAACCCTTAACCTAACCCGAACCCTAAAACTAACAATAACCCTTACACTTACCCTAACCCTAAACCTAACTCTAATCCTAAACTTAACCTTAACCCTAACCCTTACCCTTACCCTAATCCTAACCCTAACCCTTAACCTTACCCTAACCGTAACCTTAACCCTATCCCTGACCCTAACCCCAACACTAAACCTACACCAAACCCTAACCTTATCCCTAACCCTAACTCTTATACTGACCCTAACCCTAACCCTAAACCTAAACCTAACCATAACCCCTAACCCTAACCGTAACCATAACCCTAACTCTAACGCTTACCCTTACCCTAAACCTAACCTTAATGCTAACCCTAACCTAAACCCTAACCCTTACCCTTATCCTAACCCTAAACCTAAACCTAACCCTAACTCTAACCTTAACCCTAACCATAACCCTAAACCTAACCCTTACCCTTACCCTAACCCTAACCCTAACCCTAAACCTAACCGTAACCTAACCCTAACCCTAACACCTGACCCTAACCCTAACCCTAACCCTGAAACTTACCCTAACACTAACCCTAACCCTAACGCTAACCCTAAATCTAACCCTACCCTAAAACTTACCCTTACCCTAACTCTAACCCTAACACTAACCCTAACCCTGAAACTTACCCTAACACTAACCCTAACCCTAATCCTAAACCTAACCCTAAACCCTAACCCTAATAATTAACCTAAACCTAACCCTAACCTTACCCTTACCCTAAGCCTAATTCTAACCCTAACCCGAAACCTAAACCTAACCCTTACCCTAACCTAACCCTAAACCTTACCCTAACCCTAACCCTAACCCTAACCTTAACCCTAACGCTAACCCTAACCCTAACCCTAATCCTTACCCTTACCCTAACCCTAACCCTAAACCTAACCCTAAACCTAACCCTAACCCTAACACTATCCCTAACCCTTACCCTTACCCAAAGCCTAACCCTAACCCTAACCCTAAACCTTACCCTTATCCTAACCCTAACCCTATTCCTAACACTTACTCTAACCCCTACCCTAGCCCTAACCCTAACTCTAACCTTACCCTTAGCTTAACCCTAACCCTAACCCTAACTCTTACCCGTATCCTAACCCTAAACCTAACCCTAAACTTAACCATAAGCCTAACCCTAACCCTAACCCTTACCCTTACCTAACCCTAACCCTAACCCTAAACCTTACCCTTACCCTAACCCTAACCATAACCCAAACGCTAACCCTAACCCTAACACTTACCCTTACCTTACCCTAACCCTATCCCTTATCCTAACCCTAACCCTAACCCTAACACTAAACCCTAACCCTAACCCGTAACCTAACCCTAAACCTAACCCTAACCCTAACCATTACCCTTACCCTAAGCCTAATTCTAACCCTAACCCGAAACCTAAACCTAACCCTTATCCTAAACCTAACCCTAACCCTAACCCTATGCCTAACCCTAACCCTAACCTTAACCCTAACGCTAACCCTAGCCCTAACCCTAATTCTTACCCTTACCCTAAACCTAACCCTAAACCTAACCCTAACCCTAACCGTAACCCTAACCCTAACACTATCCCTAACCCTTACTCTTACCCTAAGCCTATCCCTAAACCTAACACTAACCCTAAACCTTACCTTTACCCTAACCCTAACCCTACCCTAACCCTACCCCTTACCCTTACCCTATCCCTAACCCTAACCTTAACCCTAACCCTAACCCTAACCCTAAACTTTACCCTTACCCTAACCCTGAATCTAAACCTAACCCTAACCCTAACCCTATCCCTAACCCTAACCCTTACCCTAACCCTAACCCTAACCCTAACCCTTACCCTAACCCTAACCCTAACCCTAACCCTAACCCTTACCCTAAACGTAACCCTATCCCTAACCCTAACCCTAACCCTAACACTTACCCTTACCTTAGCCTAACCCTAACCCTTATCCTAACCCTAACCCTAACCCTAACACTAAACCCTAACCCTAACCCTAACCTTAAACCTAACCCTAACCCTAACCCTAACACTAACCCTAACCCTAACCGTAACCTTAACCCTAACCCTTACCCTTACCTAACCCTATCCCTAACCCAAACCGGAACCCCTACCCTTACCCTAACCTTAAACCTAACCTTAACCCCAACCCTAAATCTAACCGTCACCCTAATCCTAACCCTTACCCTAACCCTAACCCTTACCCTAAACCTAACCCTTACCCTAACCCTAACCCTAACCCTAAACTTTACCCTTACCCTAACCCTAAATCTAACCCTCACCCTAATCCTTACCCTTACCCTAACCCTAACCCTTACCCTAACCCTAACCCTAACCCTAACCCTTACCCTAATCCTAACCCTAACCCTAACCCTAACCCTAACCTTAACCTTAACCCTAATCCTAAACCTAACCCTTACCCTTACCCTAACCCTAACCCTAAACCTAAACCTAACCCTAACCCTAACCCTAACCTTAACCCTACCTCTAACCCTAACCCTAACCCTAACCTTACCCTTAACCTTAACCCTAATCCTAACCCTTACCCTTACCCTAACCCTAAACCTAACCCTAACCCTAACCCGAACCCTCAACCTTACCCTTACCCTAACCCTAACCCTATCCCTAACCCTACCCTAACCCTAACCCTAACCCTAACCCTAACCTTAAACCCAACCCTAAACCCAACTCTAACCCTAACCCTAACCCTAATCCTAACCCTAACCCTTACCCTTACCCTAAACCTAACCCTAAGTGTAAACCTTACCCTAACCCTAACCTTAACCCTAACCCTAACCGTAACCCTAACCCTAACCTAACCCTTATCCTAACCCTAACCATAACCCTAACCCTTAAACTAATCCTAAAACTAACCCTAACCCCTAAACCTAACCATTACCCTAACCTTAACACTAACCCTAACCCCTAATCCTAAGCCTAACCCTAACCCTTACACTTATCCTAAACTTAACCTTATCCCTAACACTTACTCTAACCCCTACCCTACCCCTAACCCTAACAATAAAACTTACCCTAAGCCTAACCCTAACCCTAACCCTAAACCCTAACCCTAATAATTAACCTAAACCTAACCCTAACCTTACCCTTACCCTAAGCCTAATTCTAACCCTAACCCGAAACCTAAACCTAACCCTTACCCTAACCTAACCCTAAACCTTACCCTAACCCTAACCCTAACCCTAACCTTAACCCTAACGCTAACCCTAACCCTAACCCTAATCCTTACCCTTACCCTAACCCTAACCCTAAACCTAACACTAAACCTAACCCTAACCCTAACACTATCCCTAACCCTTACCCTTACCCAAAGCCTAACCCTAACCCTAACCCTAAACGTTACCCTTATCCTAACCCTAACCCTATACCTAACACTTACTCTAACCCCTACCCTAGCCTTAACCCTAACACTAACCTTACCATTAGCTTAACCCTAACCCTAACCCTAACTCTTACCCGTATCCTAACCCTAACCTTAACCATAAGCCTAACCCTAACCCTAACCCTTACCCTTACCCTAACCCTAACCCTAACCCTAAACCTTACCCTTACCCTAACCCTAACCCTAAACCTAACCCTAACCCTAACCCTAACCCTAACACTTACCCTTACCTTACACTAACCCTAACCCTTATCCTAACCCTAACCCTAACCCTAACACTAAACCCTAACCCTAACCCGTAACCTAACCCTAAACCTAACCCTAACCCTAACCATTACCCTTACCCTAAGCCTAATTCTAACCCTAACCCGAAACCTAAACCTAACCCTTATCCTAACCCTAACCCTAACCCTAACCCTAACCCTATGCCTAACCCTAACCTTAACCCTAACGCTAACCCTAGCCCTAACCCTAATTCTTACCCTTACCCTAAACCTAACCCTAAACCTAACCCTAACCCTAACCCTAACCCTAACCCTAACACTATCCCTAACCCTTACTCTTACACTAAGCCTATCCCTAAACCTAACACTAACCCTAAACCTTACCTTTACCCTAACCCTAACCCTACCCTAACCCTACCCCTTACCCTTACCCTATCCCTAACCCTAACCTTAACCCTAACCCTAAACCTAACCCTAAACTTTACCCTTACCCTAACCCTGAATCTAAACCTAACCCTAACCCTAACCCTATCCCTAACCCTAACCCTTACACTAACCCTAACCCTAACCCTTACCCTAACCCTAACCCTAACCCTAACCCTAACCCTTACCCTAACCCTAACCCTATCCCTAACCCTAACCCTAACCCTAACACTTACCCTTACCTTACCCTAACCCTAACCCTTATCCTAACCCTAACCCTAACCCTAACACTAAACCCTAACCCTAACCCTAACCTTAAACTAACCCTAACCCTAACCCTAACACTAACCCTAACCCTAACCGTAACCTTAACCCTAAACCTTACCCTTACCTAACCCTATCCCTAACCCAAACCGGAACCCCTACCCTTACCCTAACCTTAAACCTAACCTTAACCCCAACCCTAAATCTAACCCTCACCCTAATCCTAACCCTTACCCTAACCCTAAACCTTACCCTAACCCTAACTCTAACCCTTACCCTAACCCTAACCCTAACCCTAACCCTTACCCTAACCTTAACCCCAATACTAAACCTAACCCTAACCCTAAACCTAACCCTAAACCTTATCCTTACCCTAACCCTAACCCAAACCCTAAGCGTAACCCTAACCGTAACCATAACCCTTAACCTAACCCTAACCCTAATCCTAACCCTAACCCTTACCCTTACCCTAACACTAACCCTAACCCTAAAACTAACCCCAACCCTAAACTTAACCCTCACCCTAACCCTAATCCTAACCCTCACCCTAACTCTAAACCTAATCCTAACCCTAACCCTTCCCCTTACCCTAACCCTACCCGTAAAACTAACCCTAACCCTAAACTTAACCCTAAATTTTACCCTCACCCTAACCCTAACCCTAACCCTAACCCTAACCCTTACCCTTCCCCTAACCCTAACCATAATCCTTACCCTAACCCTAACACTAACCCTAGCCCTTACCCTAACCCTAACCCTAACCCAAAACAATAACCCTAACCCTTAACCTAACCGAACCCTAAACCTAACCCTAACCCTTACCCTTACCCTAACCCTAAACCTAACTCTAATCCTAACCTTAACCCTAACTCTAAACCTTACCCTACCCTAACCTTTACCATAATCCTAACCCTAATCCTAACCCTAACCTTAACCTTAACCCTAATCCTATCCTAACCCTTACCCTTTCCCTAACCCTAACCCTAAACCTAACCCTAACCCTAACGCTAACCCTAACCTTAACCCTACCTCTAACCCTAACCCAAACCTTACCCTTAACCTTAACCCTAATCCTAACCCTTACCCTTACCCTAACCCCAAACCTAACCTTAACCCCAACCCTAAATCTAACCCTCACCCTAATCCTAAATCTTACCCTAACCCTAACCCTTACCCTAACCCTAACCCTAACCCTAACCCTAACCCTTACCCTAACCCTAACCCTAACCCTAACCCTTACCCTAACCCTAACCTTTACCCCAATACTAAACCTAACCCTAACCCTAAAACTAACCCTAACCCTAATCCTTACCCTAACCCTAAACCAAACCCTAAACATAACCCTAACCGTAACCATAACCCTTACCCTAACCCTAACCCTAATCCTAACCCTAACTCTTACCCTTACCCTAACACTAAACCTAACCCTAAACCTAACCCCAACCCTAAACTTAACTTTAACCCTAACCCTAACCCTAACCCTTATCCTAAACCTAAACCTAATCCTAACCCTAACCCTTCCCCTTCCCCTAACCCTAACCCTAAAACTAACCCTAACCCTAAACTTAACCCTAACTTTTACCTTCACCCTAACCCTAACCCTAACCCTAAACCTAACCCTAACCCTAACCCTAACCCTAAAACTAACCCTTACCCTTACCCTAACCCTAACCCTAACCATATTCCTTACCCTAACCCAAACCCTAACCCTAGCCCTTACCCTAACCCTAACCCTAAACCAAAACCCTAACCCTAACCTTTAACCTAACCCGAACCCTAAAACTAACAATAACCCTTACACTTACCCTAACCCTAAACCAAACTCTAATCCTAAACTTAACCTTAACCCTAACCCTTACCCTTACCCTAATCCTAACCCTAACCCTTAACCTTACCCTAACCGTAACCTTAACCCTATCCCTGACCCTAACCCCAACCCTAAACCTACACCGAACCCTAACTCTTATCCTGACCCTAACCCTAACCCTAAACCTAAACCTAACCATAACCCCTAACCCTAACCGTAACCATAACACTAACTCTAACGCTTACCCTTACCCTAACCCTAACCTTAATGCTAACCCTAACCTAAAACCTAACCCTTACCCTTATCCTAACCCTAAACCTAAACCTAACCCTAACTCTAACCTTAACCCTAACCATAACCCTAAACCTAACCCTTACCCTTACCCTAACCCTAACCCTAACCCTAAACCTAACCCTAACCTAACCCTAACCCTAACACCTGACCCTAACCCTAACCCTAACCCTGAAACTTACCCTAACACTAACCCTAACCCTAACGCTAACCCTAAATCTAACCCTACCCTAAAACTTACCCTTACCCTAACTCTAACCCTAACCCTAACCCTAACCCTAACCCTTATCTTACCCTAACCCTAACCCTAACAATTAAAATAAACCTAACCAAACCCTAACCCTTACCCTTACCCTATCGCTAACCCTAACCCTAACCCTAACACATACAATAACCATTACCCTTACCCTAATCGTAACCCTAACCTTAACTCAACCCTAAACCTAACCCTAACACTAACCCTAACCCCTACACTTACCCTAACCCTAACCATAACCCTAACGCTAATCCTAACCCTAACACTTACCCTTACCCTAACCCTAACCCTTATCCTAACCCTAAACCTAACCCTAAACCCTAACCCTAACCCTAACCTTTAACCTAACCCTAACCCTACCCTAACCCTTACCCTTACCCTAAGCATAACTCTAACCCTCACCCGAACCCTAACCCTAAACCTTACCCTAACCGTAAACCTAACCGTTACCCTAACCCTAACCCTAACACTAAACTTAACCCTGACGCTTACCCTAACCATAACCCTAATCCTTACCCTTACCCTAACCCTAACCCTAAACCTAACACTAACCCTAACCTTAAACCTAAACCGAACCCTATCCTTAACCCTAACCCTAACCATAACCTTAACACTTACCCTAACCCTAACCTTAAACCTAATCCTAACCCTAACCCTAGCACTAACACTAACCCTAACCTTAACCCTAACCCTAACCCTTACCCTTACCCTAACCCTAACCCTAACTCTAACACTAACCCTTACCCTTATCCTAACTCCAACATGAAACCTAACCCTAACTCTAACCCTAACCCTAACCTTACCCTAACCCTAACCCTAAACCTAACACTTACCCTAACCCTAACCTTAAACCAAATCCTAACCCTAACCCTAACACTAACCCTAACCCTAACCGTAACCTTACCCCTAACCCTTACCCTAACCTAACCCTAACCCTAACCCAAACCGTAACCCCTACCCTTACCCTAACCCTAAACCTAACCTTAACCCCAACCCTAAATCTAACCGTCACCCTAACCTAACCCTTACCCTAACCCTAACCCTTACCCTAACCCTAACCCTAATCCTAACCCTAACCCTTACGCTTACCCTAACCCTAACCCTAACCCTAACCCTTACCCTAACCCTAACCTTAACCCCAATAATAAACCTAACCCTAACCCTAAACCTAACCCTAACCCTTATCCTTACCCTAACCTAACCCAAACCCTAAACGTAACCCTAACCGTAACCATAACCCTTACCCTAACCCGAACCCTAATCCTAACCCTAACCCTTACCCTTACCCTAACACTAACCCTAACCCTAAAACTAAACCCAACGCTAAACTTAACCCTAACCCTAACCCTAACCCTAACCCTTACCCTAACCCTTACCCTAACCCTAAACCTAATCCTAACCCTAACTCTTCCCCTTACACTAACCCTAACCCTAAAACTAACCCTAACCCTAAACTTAACCCTAACTTTTACCCTCACCCAAACCCTAACCCTAACCCTAAACCTAACCCTAACCCTAACCCTAACACTAACCCTTACCCTTACGCTAACCCTAACCCTAACCATAATCCTTACCCTAACCCTAACCCTAACCCTAGCCCTTACCCTGGACCTATCCTAACCCAAAACCCTAACCCTAACCCTTAACCTAACCCTAACCCTAATCCTAAACCTAACACTTACCCTTACCCTAACCCTAACCCTAAACCTAACCCTAAACCTAACGCTAACCCTAACCTTAACCCTACCTCTAACCCTAACCCTAACCTTACCCTTAACCTTAACCTAATCCTAACCCTTATCCTTACCCTAACCCTAAACCTAACCCTAACCCTAACACTAACCCTTACCCTTACTCTAACCCGAAACCTAACCCTAACCCGAACCCTCAACCTTACCCTTACCCTAAAAATAACCCTAACCCTTACCCTAAATCTTGCCCGAACCCTAACCCTAACCCTTACCCTTAGCTTAACCCTAACCCTAACCCTAACACTAACCCTTACCCTTACCCTTACCCTAAACCTAACCCTAACCCTAAACTTAACCCCAACCCTAAACCTAACTCTAACCCTAACCCTTACCCTTACCCTAAACCTAACTCTAAATGTAATCCTAATCCTAATCCTAACTCTAACCCTTACCCTAACCCAAACCCTAATCCTAACCGTAACCCTTACCGTTAGCCTAATCCTAACCCTAGCCCTTACCCTAAACCTAACCCTAAACCTAACCCCTAACCCTAACCCTTAACCTATCCATAACCCTAACCCTAACCCTAACCCTTACCCTAAGCCTAACCCTATCCCTAACCCTAACCTTAACCTTAACCCTAACCCTAACCCTAACCCTTACCCTTACCCTAACCGTACCCTAAACCTAACCCTAACCCTAACCCTATCCCTAACCCTAACCCTTACTCTTGCCCTAAACCTATCCCTAAACCTAACCCTAAAAATATCCCCTAACCCTAACCCTAACCCTATCCCTTACCCTTACCCTAACCCTAACCCTAAATCTAACACTAACCCTTACTCTTATCCTATCCCTAACATTAAACCTAACCCTAACCCTAACCCTAACCCTAACCCTAACACTTACCCTAACCCTAACCTTAAACCTAATCCTAACCCTAACCCTAACACTAACCCTAAACCTAACCCTAACCTTAACCCTAACCCTAACCCTAACACTTACCCTAACCCTAACCTTAAACCTAATCCTAACCCTAACCCTAACCCTAACCTTAAGCCTAACCCTAACCCTTACCCTTACCCTTACCCTAACCCTAACACTAACTCTAACACTAACCCTTACCCTTATCCTAACTCCAACATTAAACCTAACCCTAACCCTAACCCTAACCCTAACCTTAACCCTAACCCTAACCCTAACCCTAACACTTACCCTAACCCTAACCTTAAACCTAATCCTAAACCTAACCCTAACACTAACCCTAACCCTAATCGTAACCTTATCCCTAACCCTTACCCATACCTAACCCTAACCCTAACCCAAACCGTAACCCCTACCCTTACTCTAACCCTAAACCTAACCTTAACCAAAACCCTAAATCTAACCCTCACCCTAATCCTTACCCTTACCCTAACCAGAACCCTTACCCTAACCCTAACCCTAACCCTTACCCTTACCCTAACCCTAACCCTAACCCTAACCCTTACCCTAACCCTAACCTTAACCCCAAAACTAAACCTAACCCTAACCCTAAACCTAACCCTAACCCTTATCCTTACCCTGACCCTAACCCAAACCCTAAACGTAACCCTAACTGTAACCATAACCCTTACCCTAACCCTAACCCTAATCCTAACCCTAACCCTTTCCCTTACCCTAACACTAACCCTAACCCTAAAACTAACCCCAACCCTAAACTTAACCATAACCCTAACCCTAAACCTTAACCTAACCCTAAACCTAATCCTAACCCTAACCCTTCCCCTTCCCCTAACCCTAACCGTAAAACTAACCCTAACCCTAAACTTAACCCTAACTTTTACCCTCACCCCAACCCTAACCCTTACCCTTACCCTAACCCTAACCATAATCCTTACACTAACCCTAACCCTAACCCTAGCCCTTACCCTAACCCTAACCCTAACCCAAAACAATAACCCTTACCCTTAACCTAACCCGAACCCTAAACCTAACCCTAACCCTTACCCTTACCCTAACCCTAAACCTAACACTAATCCTAACCTTAACCCTAACTCTAAACCTTACCCTACCCTAACCTTTACCCTAATCCTAACCCTAACCCTAACCCTAACCTTAACCTTAACCCTAATCCTATCCTAATCCTTACCCTTACCCTAACCCTAACCCTAAACCTAACCCTAACCCTAACGCTAACCCTAATGTTAACCATACCTCTAACCCTAACCCTAACCTTACCCTTAACCTTAACCCTAATCCTAACCCTTACCCTTAACCTAACCCTAAACCTAACCTTAACCCCAACCCTAAATCTAACCCTCACCCTAATCCTAACCCTTACCCTAACCCTAACCCTTACCTTAACCCTAACCCTAACCCTTACCCTAACCCTAACCCTAACCCTAACCCTAACCCTTACCATAATCCTAACCTTAACCCCAATACTAAACCTAACCCTAACCCTAAACCTAACCCTAACCCTAATCCTTACCCTAACCCTAACCCAAACCCTAAACGTAACCCTAACCGTAACCATAACCCTTACCCTAACCCTAACCCTAATCCTAACCCTAACTCTTACCCTTAACCTAACACTAAACCTAACCCTCAAACTAACCCCAACCCTAAACTTAACCCTAACCCTAACCCTAACCCTAACCCTTACCCTAATCCTAAACCTAATCCTAACCCTAACGCTTCCCCTTCCCCTAACCCTAACCCTAAAACTAACCCTAACCCTAAACTTAACCCTAACTTTACGCTCACCCTAACCATAACCCTAACCCTAAACTTAACCCTAACCCTAACCCTAACCCTTACTCTAACCCGAAACCTAACCCTAACCCGAACCCTCATCCTTACCCTTACTCTAAAAATAACCCTAACCCTTACCCTAAACCTTGCCCGAAACCTAACCCAAACCCTTACCCTTAGCTTAAGCCTAATCCTAACCCTAACCCTAACACTAACCTTTACCCTTCCCCTTCCCCTAAACCTAACCCTAACCCTAAACTTAACCCCAACCCTAAACCTAACTCTAACCCTAACCCTTACCCTTACCCTAAACCTAACCCTAAATGTAATCCTAACCCTAATCCTAACCCTAACCCTTACCCTAACCCAAACCCTAATCCTAACTGTAACCCTTAACCTTAGCCTAATCCTAACCCTAGCCCTTACCCTAAACCTAAACCTAAACCTAACCCCTAACCCTAACCCTTAACCTATCCATAAACCTAACCCTAACCCTAACCCTTACCCTAAGCCTAACCCTATCCCTAACCCTAATCTTAACCTTAACCCTAACCCTAACCCTAACCCTTATCCTTACCCTAACCCTAACCCTAAACCTAACCCTAACTCTTACCCTAAACTTAAACCTAACTCTAACAGTAACCCTAAC
Source organism: Megascapheus bottae (assembly GCA_024803745.1). NCBI lineage: Eukaryota > Metazoa > Chordata > Mammalia > Rodentia > Geomyidae > Megascapheus > Megascapheus bottae. Next base: position 23,151 of record JANJXV010000933.1, on the reverse strand, counting down.
CTTAACCTTAACCTTAACCTTAACACTAATTCTAACACTTACCCTTACCCTAACCCTAAATCTTACCCTAACCCTAACCCTAACCTTTACCCTTACCCCAACCCTAACTATAACCCTAACCCGAACCCTCACCCTTACCCTTACGCTAAACCTAACCCTAACCCTTACCCTAAACCTACCCCTAACCCTAAACCTAATCCTTACCCTTACCTTAACCATAATCCTAACCCTAACCCTAACACTAACCCTAACACATACACTTACCCTAACCCTAACCCTAACCGTAACCCTATACCAACCCTAACCCTAACCCTACCCTAACCCTTACCCTAACCCTAACCCTAATCCTAACCCTAACCCTAACCCTAACACTAACCCTTACCCTAACCCTAACCCTATCCATAATCCTTACCCTAACCCTAACCCTAACCCTAGCCCTTACCTAACCTTAACCCTAACATAAAACAATAACCCTAACCCTTAACCTAACCTGAAACCTAAACCTAACCCTAACCCTTACCCTTACCCTAACCCTAAACCTAACTCTAATCCTAACCTTAACCCTAACTCTAAACCTTACCCTACCCTAAACTTTACCCTAATCCTAACCCTAACCCTAACCCTAACCTTAACCTTAACCCTAATCCTAAACCTAACCCTTACCCTTACCCTAAACCTAACCCTAACCCTAACCCTAACCCTAACGCTAACCCTAACCTTAACCCTACCTCTAACCCTAACCCTAACCTTACCCTTAACCTTAACCCTAATCCTAACCCTTACCCTTACCCTTACCCTAAACCTAACCTTAACCCCAACCCTAAATCTAACCCTCACCCTAATCCTAACCCTTACCCTAACCCTAACCCTAACCGTTACCCTAACCCTAACCCTAACCCTAAACATAACCCTAACGCTTACCCTAACCCTAACCCTAATCGTTACCCTTACCCTAACCCTAACCCTAAACCTAACAGTAACCCTAACATTAAACCTAAACCGAACCCTAACCTTAATCCTAACCCTAACACTAACACTTAGCCTAACACTAACCTTAAACCTAATCCTAACCCTATCCCTAACACTAACACTAACCCTAAAACTAACCCCAACCCTAAACTTAACCCTAACCCTAACCCTTACCCTAACCCTAAAACTAATCCTAACCCTAACCCTTCCCTTTACCCTAACCCTAACCCTAAAACTAACCCTAACCCTAAACTTAACCCTAACTTTTACCCTCACCCTAACCCTAACAATAACCCTAAACCTAACCCTAACCCTAACACTAACCCTTACCCTTATCCTAACCCTAACCATAATACTTACCCTAACCCTAACCCTAACCCTAGCCCTTACCCTAACCCTAACTCTAAACTAAAACAATAACCATAACCCTTAACCTAACCCGAACCCTAAACCTAACCCTATCCCTTACCCTTACCCTAACCCTAAACCTAACTCTAATCCTAACCTTAACCTTCACTCTAAACCTTACCCTACCCTAACCTTTACCCTAATCCTAACCCTAACCCTAATCTTAAACCTACCTCTAACCCTAACCCTAACCTTACCCTTAACCTTAACCCTAATCCTAACCCTTACCCTTACCCTAACCCTAAACCTAACCTTTACCCCAACCCTAAATCTAACCCTCACCCTAATCCTAACCCTTACCCTAACCCTAACCCTTACCCTTACCCTAACCCTAACCCTAACCCTAACCCTTACCCTTACCCTAACCCTAACCCTAACCCTAACCCTTACCCTTACCCTAATCCTAACCCTAACCCTAAACCTTACCCTAACCCTAACCTTAACCCTATCCCTTACCCTAACCCCAACACTAAACCTAAACCGAACGCTAACCTTATCCCTAACCCTAACTCTTATCCTGACCCTAACCCTAACCCTAAACCTAACCATAACCCCTAACCCTAACCGTAACCATAACCCTAACTCTAACGCTTACCCTTACCCTAACCCTAACCTTAATGCTAACCCTAACCTAAACCCTAACCCTTACCCTTATCCTAACCCTAAACCTAAACCTAACCCTAACCCTAACCTTAACCCTAAGCATAACCATAAATCTAACCCTTACCCTTACCCTTACCCTAACCCTAACCCTAACCCTAACCTAACCCTAACCCTAACACCTGACCCTAACCCTAACCCTAACCCTGAAACTTACCCTAACTCTAACCCTAACCCTAACCCTAACACTTACCCTAACCCTAACCCTAACCCTTACCCTTACCCTAACCCTAACCCTAACCTTAAACCCAACTCTAAACCTAACCCTAACCCTAACCCTAACCCTTACCCTAACGTTAACCCTAAACCTAACCCTACCCTAAAACTTACCCTTATCCTAACTCTAACCCTAACCCTAACCCTTATCTTACCCTAACACTAACCCTAACAATTAAAATAAACCTAACCAAACCCTAACCCTTACCCTTACCCTATCGCTAACCCTAACCCTAACCCTAACACATACAATAACCTTACCCTTACCCTAATCGTAACCCTAACCTTAACTCAACCCTAAACCTAACCCTAACCCTAACCCTAACCCCTACACTTACCCTAACCCTAACAATAACCCTAACGCTAATCCTAACCCTAACACTTACCCTTACCCTAACCCCAACCCTTATCCTAACCCTAACCCTAACCCTAACCCTTACCCTTACCCTAAGCATAACTCTAACCCTCACCCAAACCCTAACCCTAAACCTTACCCTAACCCCTACCCTAACCGTTACCCTAACCCTAACCCTAACCCTAAACTTAACCCTAACACTTACCCTAACCCTAACCCTAATCCTTACCCTTACCCTAACCTTAACCCTAAACCTAACAGTAACCCTAACTTTAAACCTAAACCGAAACCTAACCTTAACCCTAACCCTAACCCTAACCCTAACACTTACCCTAACACTAACCTTAAACCTAATCCTAACCCTAACCCTAACACTAACACTAACCCTAAAACTAACCCCAACCCTAAATTTAACCCTAACCCTAACCCTAACCCTTACCCTAACCCTAAACCTAATCCCAACCCTAACCCTTCCCCTTACCCTAACCCTAACCCTAAAACTAACCCTAACCCTAAACTTAACCCTAACTTTTACCCTCACCCTAACCCTAACCCTAACCCTAAACCTAACCCTAACCCTAACACTAACCCTTACCCTTATCCTAATCCTAACCATAATACTTACCCTAACCCTAACCCTAACCCTAGCCTTACCCTAACCCTAACACTAACCCAAAACAATAACCCTAACCCTTAACCTAACCTGATCCCTAAACCTAACCTTAACCCTTACCCTTACCCTAAACCTAAACCTAACTCTAATCCTAACCTTAACCTTAACTCTAAACCTTACCCTACCCTAACCTTTACCCTAATCCTAACCCTAACCCTAACCCTAACCTTAACCTTAACCCTAATCCTAAACCTAACCCTTACCCTTACCCTAAACCTAACCCTAAACCTAACCGTAACCCTAACGCTAACCCTAACCTTAACCCTACCTCTAACCCTAACCCTAACCTTACCCTTAACCTTAACCCTAATCCTAACCCTTACCCTTACCCTAACCCTAAACCTAACCTTAACCCCAAACCTAAATCTAACCCTCACCCTAATCCTAACACTTACCCTATCCCTAACCCTTACCCTTACCCTAACCCTAACCTAACCCTTACCCTTACCCTAACCCTAACCCTAACCCTAACCCTTACCCTTACCCTAATACTAACCCTAACCCTAAACCTTACCCTAACCCTAACCTTAACCCTATCCCTTACCCTAACCCCAACCCTAAACCTAAACCGAACGCTAACTTTATCCCTAACACTAATTCTTATCCTGACCCTAACCCTAACCCTAAACCTAAACCTAACCATAACCCCTAACCCTAACCGTAACCATAACCCTAACTCTAACGCTTACCCTTACCCTAACCCTAACCTTAATGCTAACCCTAACCTAAACCTTACCCTTATCCTAACCCTAAACCTAAACCTAACCCTAACCCTAACCTTAACACTAACCATAACCCTAAATCCAACCCTTACCCTTACCCTTACCCTAACCCTAACCCTAACCCTAAACCTAACCCTAACCTAACCCTAACACTAACACCTGACCCTAACCCTAACCCTAACCCTGAAACTCACCCTAACACTGACCCTAACCCTAACCCTAACACTTACCCTAACCCTAACCCTAACCTTAACCCCAACTCTAAACCTAAAACTAACCCTAACCCTTACCCTTACTCTAACCCGAAACCTAACCCTAACCCGAACCCTCAACCTTACCCTTACCCTAAAAATAACCCTAACCCTTACCCTAAACCTTGCCCGAAACCTAACCCTAACCCTTACCCTTAGCTTAACCCTAACCCTAACCCTAACACTAACACTAAACTTTACCCTTACGCTTCCCCTAAACCTAACCCTAACCCTAAACTTAACCCCAACCCTAAACCTAACTCTAACCCTAACCCTTACCCTTACCCTAAACCTAACCCTAAATGTAATCCTAACCCTAATCCTAACCCTAACCCTTACCCTAACCCTAACCTTAACCCCAATACTAAACCTAACCCTAACCCTAAACCTAACCCTAAACCTTATCCTTACCCTAACCCTAACCCAAAACCTAAACGTAACCCTAACCATAACCATAACCCTTACCCTAACCCTAACCCTAATCCTAACCCTAACTTTTACCCTTACCCTAACACTAACCCTAACCCTAAAACTAACCCCAACCCTAAACTTAACCCTAACACAACCCTAACCCTAACCCTTACCCTAACCCTAACCCTAATCCTAACCCTAACCCTAACCCTAACCCTAACCCCTAAACATAACCTTAACGCTAACACTTACCCTTATCCTAACACTAACTCTAACCCTAACCCTATCCCTAAAACTTACACTTACCTTTACCCTAAACCTAACCCTAACCCTAACCCTAACCATTACCTTAACCCTGACCCTAACCCTAACCCTAACCCCTAACCCTAACCCTATCCCGAACCCTAACCCTTACCCTAACCCTAATTCTTACTCTAACCCTAAACCTAACCCTAACCCTTACCCTAACCCTTACCCTTTCCCTAATACTAATCTTTACACTAAACCTAACCAAACCCTAACCCCTAACCATAACCTTTACCCTTACACTAACCCTACACCTAACCCTAACCCTAACACTTACCCTAACCCTAACCCTAACCCTGACCCTAAACTTAACCCTAAACCTTAACCCTTACCTTTACCCTAAGCCTAACCCTAACTCTAACCCTAACGCTAACCCTAACCCTTAACCTAACTCTAACCCTAACACTAATCCTTACCCTAACCCTTACCCTAACCCTAACACTAACACTTACCCTAACCCTTACCCTTACCCTAACCCTAACCCTAAACCTAAACCTAACCATTACCCTTACCTTAACCCTAACCCTAAACCTAACCCTTACCCTTATCCTAATCCTAACCCTAACGCTAACCCTAACCCTAAAAGTTACCATTACCCAAAACCTAACCCTAAGCCTTACCCTTACCCTAAACCTAACCCTAAACCTAACCCTTACCCTAAACCTATCCCTAACCCTAACCCCTAAACCTAACTCTAACCCTAACCCTAACCGTTACCCTTATCCTAACACTAATCCTAACCCTAACCCTAACACTTACCCTTACCGTAAACCTAACCCTAACCCTTACCCTAACCCTAACCCTAACCCTTACCCTATCCCTAACCCTAACCCTAAACACAACCCTAAACATTACCCTTACCGTAACCCTAAACATAACCCTTACCCAAACCCTAACCCCTAACCTTAACCCTAACACTTACCCTTACCATAATCCTAACCCCAATCTTAACACTAAACCTATCCCTACCCCTAACCCCTAACCCTAACTCTAACCCTAACCCTAACCGTTACCCTTATCCTAACACTAATCCTAACCCTAACCCTAACACTTACCCTTACCGTAAACCTAACCCTAACCCTTACCCTAACCCTAACCCTAATCCTAACCCTAACTTTTACCCTTACCCTAACACTAACCCTAACCCTAAAACTAACCCCAACCCTAAACTTAACCCTAACACAACCCTAACCCTAACCCTTACCCTAACCCTAAACCTAATCCTAACCCTAACCCTTCCCCTTACCCTAACCCTAACCCTAAAACTAACCCTAACCCTATACTTAACCCTAACTTTTACCCTCACCCTAACACTAACCCTAACCCTAAACCTAACCATAACCCTAACCCTAACACTAACCCTTACCCTTACCCTAACCCTAACCCTAACCATAATCCTTACCCTAACCCTAATCCTAAACCTAGCCCTTACCCTAACCCAAACCCTAACCCAAAACCCTAACCCTAACCCTTAACCTAACCCGACCCTAAACCTAACCCTAACCCGTACCCTTACCATAACCCTAAACCTAACTCTAATCCTAAACGTAACCCTAACACTAAACCTTACCCTACCCTAACCCTTACCCTAATCCTAACCCTAACCCTAACCCTAACCTTAACCTTAACCCTAATCCTAAACCTAACCCTTACCCTTACCCTAACCCTAACCCTAAACCTAACCCTAACCCTAACGCTAACCCTAACCTTAACCCTACCTCTAACCCTAACCCTAAACTTACCCTTAACCTTAACCCTAATACTAACCCTTACCCTTACCCTAACCCTAAACCTAACCCTAACCCTAACCCTTACCCTTACTCTAACCCGAAACCTAACCCTAACCCGAACCCTCAACCTTACCCTTACCCTAAAAATAACCCTAACCCTTACCCTAAACCTTGCCCGAAACCTAACCCTAACCCTTACCCTTAGCTTAACCCTAACCCTAACCCTAACCCTAACCTAACACTAACCTTTACCCTTACCCTTCCCCTAAACCTAACCCTAACCCTAAACTTAACCCCAACCCTAATCCTAACTCTAACCCTAACCCTTACCCTTACCCTAAACCTAACCCTAAATATAATCCTAACCGTAATCCTAACCCTAACCCTTACCCTAACCCAAACCCTAATCCTAATGTAACCCTTAACCTTAGCCTAATCCTAACCCTAGCCCTTACCCTAAACCTAAACCTAAACCTAACCCCTAACCCTAACCCTTAACCTATCCATAACCCTAACCCTAACCCTAACCCTTACCCTAAGACTAACCCTATCCCTAACCCTAACCTTAACCTTAACCCTAACCCTAACCCTAACCCTTACCCTTACCCTAACCCTAACCCTAAACCTAACCCTAACTCTTACCGTAAACTTAAACCTAACTCTAACACTAACCCTAACCTTAACCTTAACCTTAACACTAATTCTAACCCTTACCCTTACCCTAACCCTAAATCTAACCCTAACCCTAACCCTAACCTTTACCCTTACCCCAACCCTAACTATAACCCTAACCCGAACCCTCAACCTTACCCTTACCCTAAACCTAACCCTAACCCTTACCCTAAACCTACCCCGCACCCTAACCCTAATCCTTACCCTTACCTTAACCATAATCCTAACCCTAACCCTAACCCTAACACTAACCCTAACACATACACTTACCCTAACCCTAACCCTAACCGTAACCCTATACCTAACCCTAACCCTAACCCTACCCTAACCCTTACCCTAACCCTAACCCTAAACCTAACCCTAACCCTAACACTAAACCTTACCCTTACCCTAACCCTAACCCTAAACATAATCCTTACCCTAACCCTAACCCTAACCTTAACCCTAACCATTACCCTAAAGCTAACCCTAACCCTTACCCTAACCCTAACCCTAACCCTAAACCTAACCCTAACCTAACCCTAAACCTAACACCTGACCCTAACCCTAAACCTAACCCTGAAACTTACCCTAACCCTAACCCTAACCCTAATCCTAACACTTACCCTAACCCTAACCCTAACCCTTACCCTTACCCTAACCCTAACCCTAACCTTAACCCCAACTCTAAACCTAACCCTAACCCTAACCCTAACCCTTACCCTAACGCTAACCCTAAACCTAACCCTACCCTAAAACTTACCCTTACCCTAACTCTAACCCTAACCCTAACCCTAACCCTTATCTTACCCTAACACTAACCCTAACAATTAAAATAAACCGAACCAAACCCTAACCCTTACCCTTACCCTATCGCTAACCCTAACCCTAACCCTAACACATACAATAACCTTACCCTTACCCTAATCGTAACCCTAACCTTAACTCAACCCTAAACCTAACCCTAACCCTAACCCTAACCCCTACACTTACCCTAACCCTAACAATAACCCTAACGCTAATCCTAACCCTAACACTTACCCTTACCCTAACCCCAACCCTTATCCTAACCCTAACCCTAACCCTAACCCTTACCCTTACCCTAAGCATAACTCTAACCCTCACCCAAACCCTAACCCTAAACCTTACCCTAACCCTAACCCTAACCGTTACCCTAACCCTAACCCTAACCCTAAACTTAACCCTAACGCTTACCCTAACCCTAACCCTAATCCTTACCCTTACCCTAACCCTAACCCTAAACCTAACAGTAACCCTAACTTTAAACCTAAACCGAAACCTAACCTTAACCCTAACCCTAACCCTAACCCTAACACTTACCCTAACACTAACCTTAAACCTAATCCTAACCCTAACCCTAACACTAACACTAACCCTAAAACTAACCCCAACCCTAAATTTTACCCTAACCCTAACCCTAACCCTTACCCTAACCCTAAACCTAATCCTAACCCTAAACCTTCCCCTTACCCTAACCCTAACCCTAAAACTAACCCTAACCCTAAACTTAACCCTAACTTTTACCCTCACCCTAACCCTAACCCTAACCCTAAACCTAACCCTAACCCTAACACTAACCCTTACCCTTATCCTAATCCTAACCATAATACTTACCCTAACCCTAACCCTAACCCTAGCCCTTACCCTAACCCTAACTCTAACCCAAAACAATAACCCTAACCCTTAACCTAACCTGAACCCTAAACCTAACCCTAACCCTTACCCTTACCCTAAACCTAAACCTAACTCTAATCCTAACCTTAACCTTAACTCTAAACCTTACCCTACCCTAACCTTACCCTAATCCTAACCCTAACCCTAAACCTAACCTTAACCTTAACCCTAATCCTAAACCTAACCCTTACCCTTACCCTAACCCTAACCCTAAACCTAACCGTAACCCTAACGCTAACCCTAACCTTAACCCTACCTCTAACCCTAACCCTAACCTTACCCTTAACCTTAACCCTAATCCTAACCCTTACCCTTACCCTAACCCTAAACCTAACCTTAACCCCAAACCTAAATCTAACCCTCACCCTAATCCTAACACTTACCCTAACCCTAACCCTTACCCTTACCCTAACCCTAACCCTAAACCTTACCCTAACCCTAATCTTAAACCTATCCCTTACCCTAACCCCAACCCTAAACCTAAACCGAACGCTAACTTTATCGCTAACACTAATTCTTATCCTGACCCTAACCCTAACCCTAAACCTAAACCTAACCATAACCCTAACCCTAACCATAACCATAACCCTAACTCTAAGGCTTACCCTTACCCTAACCCTAACCTTAATGCTAACCCTAACCTAAACCTTACCCTTATCCTAACCCTAAACCTAAACCTAACCCTAACCCTAACCTTAACACTAACCATAACCCTAAATCTAACCCTTACCCTTACCCTTACCCTAACCCTAACCCTAACCCTAAACCTAACCCTAACCTAACCCTAACACTAACACCTGACCCTAACCCTAACCCTAACCCTGAAACTCACCCTAACACTGACCCTAACCCTAACCCTAACACTTACCCTAACCCTAACCCTAACCTTAACCCCAACTCTAAACCTAAAACTAACCCTAACCCTTACCCTTACTCTAACCCGAAACCTAACCCTAACCCGAACCCTCAACCTTACCCTTACACTAAAAATAACCCTAACCCTTACCCTAAACCTTGCCCGAAACCTAACCCTAACCCTTACCCTTAGCTTAACCCTAACCCTAACCCTAACCCTAACACTAAACTTTACCCTTACGCTTCCCCTAAACCTAACCCTAACCCTAAACTTAACCCCAACCCTAAACCTAACTCTGACCCTAACCCTTACCCTTACACTAAACCTAACCCTAAATGTAATCCTAACCCTAATCCTAACCCTAACCCTTACCCTAACCCAACCCTAATCCTAACTGTAACCCTTAACCTTAGCCTAATCCTAACCCTAGCCCTTACCCTAAACCTAAACCTAAACCTAACCCCTAACCCTAACCCTTAACCTATCCATAACCCTAACCCTAACCCTAACCCTTACCCTAAGCCTAACCCTATCCCTAACCCTAACCTTAACCTTAACCCTAACCCTAACCCTAACCCTTACCCTTACCCTAACCCTAACCGTAACCCTAACCCTAACCCTTACCCTTACCCTAACCTAACCCGAACCCTAACCCTAACCCTTACCCTAACCCTAACCTTAACCCCAATACTAAACCTAACCCTAACCCTAAACCTAACCCTAAACCTTTTCCTTACCCTAACCCTAACCCAAAACCTAAACGTAACCCTAACCATAACCATAACCCTTACCCTAACCCTAACCCTAATCCTAACCCTAACTTTTACCCTTACCCTAACACTAACCCTAACCCTAAAACTAACCCCAACCCTAAACTTAACCCTAACACAACCCTAACCCTAACCCTTACCCTAACCCTAAACCTAATCCTAACCCTAACCCTTCCCCTTACCCTAACCCTAACCCTAAAACTAACCCTAACCCTATACTTAACCCTAACTTTTACCCTCACCCTAACACTAACCCTAACCCTAAACCTAACCATAACCCTAACCCTAACACTAACCCTTACCCTTACCCTAACCCTAACCCTAACCATAATCCTTACCCTAACCCTAATCCTAAACCTAGCCCTTACCCTAACCCAAACCCTAACCCAAAACCCTAACCCTAACCCTTAACCTAACCCAAACCCTAAACCTAACCCTAACCCGTACCCTTACCATAACCCTAAACCTAACTCTAATCCTAAACTTAACCCTAACAGTAACCTTACCCTACCCTAACCCTTACCCTAATCCTAACCCTAACCCTAACCCTAACCTTAACCTTAACCCTAATCCTAAACCTAACCCTTACCCTTACCCTAACCCTAACCCTAAACCTAACCCTAACCCTAACGCTAACCCTAACCTTAACCCTACCTCTAACCCTAACCCTAACCTTACCCTTAACCTTAACCCTAATACTAACCCTTACCCTTACCCTAACCCTAAACCTAACCCTAACCCTAACCCTTACCCTTACTCTAACCTGAAACCTAACCCTAACCCGAACCCTCAACCTTACCCTTACCCTAAAAATAACCCTAACCCTTACCCTAAACCTTGCCCGAAACCTAACCCTAACCCTTACCCTTAGCTTAACCCTAACCCTAACCCTAACCCTAACCCTAACACTAACCTTTACCCTTACCCTTCCCCTAAACCTAACCCTAACCCTAAACTTAACCCCAACCCTAAACCTAACTCTAACCCTAACCCTTACCCTTACTCTAAACCTAACCCTAAATATAATCCTAACCCTAATCCTAACCCTAACCCTTACCCTTACCCTTACCCTAACCCTAACCCTAACCCTAACCCTTACCCTTACCCTAACCCTAACCCTAACCCTAACTCTAAACCTTACCCTAACCCTAACCCTAACCGTTACCCTAACCCTAACCCTAACCCTAAACTTAACCCTAACGCTTACCCTAAACTTAACCCTAATCCTTACCCTTACCCTAACCCTAACCCTAAACCTAATACTAACCCTAACCTTAAACCTAAACCGAACCCTAACCTTAACCCTACCCCTAACCCTAACCCTAACACTTACCCTAATTCTAACCTTAAACCTAATCCTAACCCTAACCCTAACACTAACACTAACCCTAACCTTAACCCTAACACTAACCCTAACTCTTACCCTTACCCTAACCCTAACCCTAACTCTAACACTAACCCTTACCCTTATCCTAAATCTAACATTAAACCTAACCCTAACCCTAACCCTAACCTTAACCCTAACAGTAACCCTAACCCTAACACTTACCCTAACCCTAACACTTACCCTAACCCTAAACTTAAACCTAATCCTAACCGTAACCCTAACACTAACCCTAACCCTAACCGTAACCGTAACCTTAACCCTAACCCTTACCCTTACCTAACCCTAACCCTAACCCAAACCGTAACCCCTACCCTTACCCTAACCCTAAACCTAACCTTAACCCCAACCCTAAATCTAACCCTCACCCTAATCCTAACCCTTACCCTAACCCTAACCCTTACCCTAACCCTAACCCTAACCCTTACCCTTACCCTAACCCTTACCCTAACCCTAACCCTAACCCTTACCCTAAACCTAACCTTAACCCCAATACTAAACCTAACCCTAACCCTAAACCTAACCCTAAACCTTATCCTTACCCTAACCCTAACCCAAACCCTAAACGTAACCCTAACCGTAACCATAACCCTTACCCTAACCCTAACCCTAATCCTAACCCTAACCCTTACCCTTACCCTAACACTAACCCTAACCATAAAACTAACCCCAACCCTAAACTTAACCCTAACCCTAACCCTAACCCTAACCCTTAACCTAACCCTAAACCTAATCCTAACCCTAACCCTTCCCCTTACCCTAACCCTAACCCTAAAACTAACCCTAACCCTAAACTTAACCCTAAATTTTACCCTCACCCTAACCCTAAACCTAACCCTAAACCTAACTCTAACCCTAACCCTAACCCTAACACTAACACTTACCCTTACCCTTACCCTAACCCTAACCCGAACCATAATCCTTACCCTAACCCTAACCCTAACCCTAGCCCTTACCCTAAACCTAAACCTAACCCAAAAAATAACCCTAACCCTTAACCTAACCGGAACCCTAAACCTAACCCTAACCCTTACCCTTACCCTAAACCTAAACCTAACTCTAATCCTAACCTTAACCCTAACTCTAAACCTTACCCTACCCTAAACTTTACCCTAATCCTAACCCTAACCCTAACCCTAACCTTAACCATAACCCTAATCCTAAACCTAACCCTAACCCTTACCCTAAGCCTAACCCTATCCCTAACCCTAACCTTAACCTTAACCCTAACTCTAACCGTAACCCTTACCCTTACCCTAACCCTAACCCTAAACCTAACCCTAACTCTTACCCTAAACTTAAACCTAACTCTAACACTAACCCTAAGCTTAACCTTAACCTTAACACTAATTCTAACCCTTACCATTACCCTAACCCTAAATCTAACCCTAACCCTAACCCTAACCTTTACCCTTACCCCAACCCTAACTATAACCCTAACCCGAACCCTCAACCTTACCCTTACCCTAAACCTAACCCTAATCCTTACCCTAAACCTACCCCTAACCCTAACCCTAATCCTTACCCTTACCTTAACCATAATCCTAACCCTAACCCTAACCCTAACATTAACCCTAACACATACACTTACCCTAACCCTAACCCTAACCGTAACCCTATACCTAACCCTAACCCTAACCCTACCCTAACCCTTACCCTAACCCTAACCCTAACCTTAAACCGAACCCTAAACCCAACCCTAACCCTAACCCTTACCCTTACCCTAACCCTAACCCTAAACGTAACCCTAACCCTAACCCTTACCCTTACCCTAACCCTAACCCTAACCCTAACCCTAAACCTTACCGTTACCCTAACACTATCCATAACCCTAACGCTAACCCTAACCCTAACACTTACCCTTACCTTACCCTAACCCTAACCCTTACCCTTACCCTAACCCTAACCCTAACCCTAACCCTAAACCTTACCCTAACCCTAACCCTAACCGTTACCCTAACCCTAACCCTAACCCTAAACTTAACCCTAACGCTTACCCTAACCTTAACCCTAATCCTTACCCTTACCCTAACCCTAACCCTAAACCTAACACTAACCCTAACCTTAAACCTAAACCGAACGCTAACCTTAACCCTACCCCTAACCCTAACCCTAACACTTACCCTAATTCTAACCTTAAACCTAATCCTAACCCTAACCCTAACACTAACACTAACCCTAACCTTAACCCTAACACTAACCCTAACTCTTACCCTTACCCTAACCCTAACCCTAACTCTAACACTAACCCTTACCCTTATCCTAAATCTAACATTAAACCTAACCCTAACCCTAACCCTAACCTTAACCCTAACAGTAACCCTAACCCTAACACTTACCCTAACCCTAAACTTAAACCTAATCCTAACCGTAACCCTAACACTAACCCTAACCCTAACCGTAACCGTAACCTTAACCCTAACCCTTACCCTTACCTAACCCTAACCCTAACCCAAACCGTAACCCCTACCCTTACCCTAACCCTAAACCTAACCTTAACCCCAACCCTAAATCTAACCCTCACCCTAATCCTAACCCTTACCCTAACCCTAACCCTTACCCTAACCCTAACCCTAACCCTTACCCTTACCCTAACCCTTACCCTAACCCTAACCCTAACCCTTACCCTAAACCTAACCTTAACCCCAATACTAAACCTAACCCTAACCCTAAACCTAACCCTAAACCTTATCCTTACCCTAACCCTAACCCAAACCCTAAACGTAACCCTAACCGTAACCATAACCCTTACCCTAACCCTAACCCTAATCCTAACCCTAACCCTTACCCTTACCCTAACACTAACCCTAACCATAAAACTAACCCCAACCCTAAACTTAACCCTAACCCTAACCCTAACCCTAACCCTTAACCTAACCCTAAACCTAATCCTAACCCTAACCCTTCCCCTTACCCTAACCCTAACCCTAAAACTAACCCTAACCCTAAACTTAACCCTAAATTTTACCCTCACCCTAACCCTAAACCTAACCCTAAACCTAACTCTAACCCTAACCCTAACCCTAACACTAACACTTACCCTTACCCTTACCCTAACCCTAACCCGAACCATAATCCTTACCCTAACCCTAACCCTAACCCTAGCCCTTACCCTAAACCTAAACCTAACCCAAAAAATAACCCTAACCCTTAACCTAACCGGAACCCTAAACCTAACCCTAACCCTTACCCTTACCCTAAACCTAAACCTAACTCTAATCCTAACCTTAACCCTAACTCTAAACCTTACCCTACCCTAAACTTTACCCTAATCCTAACCCTAACCCTAACCCTAACCTTAACCATAACCCTAATCCTAAACCTAACCCTTACCCTTACCCTAACCCTAACCCTAAACCTAACCCTAACCCTAACGCTAACCCTAACCTTAACCCTACCTCTAACCCTAACCCTAACCTTACCCTTAACCTTAACCCTAATCCTAACCCTTACCCTTACCCTAACCATAAACCTAATCTTAACCCCAACCCTAAATCTAACCCTCACCCTAATCCTAACCCTTAACCTAACCCTAACCCTTACCCTAACCCTAACCGTAACCCTAACCCTAACCCTTACCCTTACCATAACCTAACCCTAACCCTAACCCTAACCCTTACCCTAACCCTAACCTTAACCCCAATACTAAACCTAACCCTAACCCTAAACCTAACCTTTACCCTTACTCTAACCCGAAACCTAACCCTAACCCGAACCCTCAACCTTACCCTTACTCTAAAAATAACCCTAACCCTTACACTAAACCTTGCCCGAAACCTAACCCTAACCCTTACCCTTAGCTTAACCCTAACCCTAACCCTAACACTAACACTAACCTTTACCCTTACCCTTCCCCTAAACCTAAGCCTAACCCTAAACTTAACCCCAACCCTAAACCTAACTCTAACCCTAACCCTTACCCTTACCCTAAACCTAACCCTAAATGTAATCCTAACCCTAATCCTAACCATAACACTTACCCTAACCCAAACCCTAATCCTAACTGTAACCCTTAACCTTAGCCTAATCCTAACCCTAGCCCTTACCCTAAATCTAAACCTAACCCCTAACCCTAACCCTTAACCTATCCATAACCCTAACCCTAACCCTAACCCTTACCCTAAGCCTAACCCTATCCCTAACCCTAACCTTAACCTTAACCCTAACTCTAACCGTAACCCTTACCCTTACCCTAACCCTAACCCTAAACCTAACCCTAACTCTTACCCTAAACTTAAACCTAACTCTAACACTAACCCTAAGCTTAACCTTAACCTTAACACTAATTCTAACCCTTACCATTACCCTAACCCTAAATCTAACCCTAACCCTAACCCTAACCTTTACCCTTACCCCAACCCTAACTATAACCCTAACCCGAACCCTCAACCTTACCCTTACCCTAAACCTAACCCTAATCCTTACCCTAAACCTACCCCTAACCCTAACCCTAATCCTTACCCTTACCTTAACCATAATCCTAACCCTAACCCTAACCCTAACATTAACCCTAACACATACACTTACCCTAACCCTAACCCTAACCGTAACCCTATACCTAACCCTAACCCTAACCCTACCCTAACCCTTACCCTAACCCTAACCCTAACCTTAAACCGAACCCTAAACCCAACCCTAACCCTAACCCTTACCCTTACCCTAACCCTAACCCTAAACGTAACCCTAACCCTAACCCTTACCCTTACCCTAACCCTAACCCTAACCCTAACCCTAAACCTTACCGTTACCCTAACACTATCCATAACCCTAACGCTAACCCTAACCCTAACACTTACCCTTACCTTACCCTAACCCTAACCCTTACCCTTACCCTAACACTAACCCTAACCATAAAACTAACCCCAACCCTAAACTTAACCCTAACCCTAACCCTAACCCTAACCCTTAACCTAACCCTAAACCTAATCCTAACCCTAACCCTTCCCCTTACCCTAACCCTAACCCTAAAACTAACCCTAACCCTAAACTTAACCCTAAATTTTACCCTCACCCTAACCCTAAACCTAACCCTAAACCTAACTCTAACCCTAACCCTAACCCTAACCCTAACACTAACACTTACCCTTACCCTTACCCTAACCCTAACCCGAACCATAATCCTTACCCTAACCCTAACCCTAACCCTAGCCCTTACCCTAAACCTAAACCTAACCCAAAAAATAACCCTAACCCTTAACCTAACCGGAACCCTAAACCTAACCCTAACCCTTACCCTTACCCTAAACCTAAACCTAACTCTAATCCTAACCTTAACCCTAACTCTAAACCTTACCCTACCCTAAACTTTACCCTAATCCTAACCCTAACCCTAACCCTAACCTTAACCATAACCCTAATCCTAAACCTAACCCTTACCCTTACCCTAACCCTAACCCTAAACCTAACCCTAACCCTAACGCTAACCCTAACCTTAACCCTACCTCTAACCCTAACCCTAACCTTACCCTTAACCTTAACCCTAATCCTAACCCTTACCCTTACCCTAACCATAAACCTAATCTTAACCCCAACCCTAAATCTAACCCTCACCCTAATCCTAACCCTTAACCTAACCCTAACCCTTACCCTAACCCTAACCGTAACCCTAACCCTAACCCTTACCCTTACCATAACCTAACCCTAACCCTAACCCTAACCCTTACCCTAACCCTAACCTTAACCCCAATACTAAACCTAACCCTAACCCTAAACCTAACCTTTACCCTTACTCTAACCCGAAACCTAACCCTAACCCGAACCCTCAACCTTACCCTTACTCTAAAAATAACCCTAACCCTTACACTAAACCTTGCCCGAAACCTAACCCTAACCCTTACCCTTAGCTTAACCCTAACCCTAACCCTAACACTAACACTAACCTTTACCCTTACCCTTCCCCTAAACCTAAGCCTAACCCTAAACTTAACCCCAACCCTAAACCTAACTCTAACCCTAACCCTTACCCTTACCCTAAACCTAACCCTAAATGTAATCCTAACCCTAATCCTAACCATAACACTTACCCTAACCCAAACCCTAATCCTAACTGTAACCCTTAACCTTAGCCTAATCCTAACCCTAGCCCTTACCCTAAATCTAAACCTAACCCCTAACCCTAACCCTTAACCTATCCATAACCCTAACCCTAACCCTAACCCTTACCCTAAGCCTAACCCTATCCCTAACCCTAACCTTAACCTTAACCCTAACTCTAACCGTAACCCTTACCCTTACCCTAACCCTAACCCTAAACCTAACCCTAACTCTTACCCTAAACTTAAACCTAACTCTAACACTAACCCTAAGCTTAACCTTAACCTTAACACTAATTCTAACCCTTACCATTACCCTAACCCTAAATCTAACCCTAACCCTAACCCTAACCTTTACCCTTACCCCAACCCTAACTATAACCCTAACCCGAACCCTCAACCTTACCCTTACCCTAAACCTAACCCTAATCCTTACCCTAAACCTACCCCTAACCCTAACCCTAATCCTTACCCTTACCTTAACCATAATCCTAACCCTAACCCTAACCCTAACATTAACCCTAACACATACACTTACCCTAACCCTAACCCTAACCGTAACCCTATACCTAACCCTAACCCTAACCCTACCCTAACCCTTACCCTAACCCTAACCCTAACCTTAAACCGAACCCTAAACCCAACCCTAACCCTAACCCTTACCCTTACCCTAACCCTAACCCTAACCCTAACCTTAAACCGAACCCTAAACCCAACCCTAACCCTAACCCTTACCCTTACCCTAACCCTAACCCTAAACGTAACCCTAACCCTAACCCTTACCCTTCCCCTAAACCTAACCCTAACCCTAAACTTAACCCCAACCCTAAACCTAACTCTAACCCTAACCCTTACCCTTACTCTAAACCTAACCCTAAATATAATCCTAACCCTAATCCTAACCCTAACCCTTACCCTTACCCTTACCCTAACCCTAACCCTAACCCTAACCCTTACCCTTACCCTAACCCTAACCCTAACCCTAACCCTAAACCTTACCCTAACCCTAACCCTAACCGTTACCCTAACCCTAACCCTAACCCTAAACTTAACCCTAACGCTTACCCTAAACTTAACCCTAATCCTTACCCTTACCCTAACCCTAACCCTAAACCTAATACTAACCCTAACCTTAAACCTAAACCGAACCCTAACCTTAACCCTACCCCTAACCCTAACCCTAACACTTACCCTAATTCTAACCTTAAACCTAATCCTAACCCTAACCCTAACACTAACACTAACCCTAACCTTAACCCTAACACTAACCCTAACTCTTACCCTTACCCTAACCCTAACCCTAACTCTAACACTAACCCTTACCCTTATCCTAAATCTAACATTAAACCTAACCCTAACCCTAACCCTAACCTTAACCCTAACAGTAACCCTAACCCTAACACTTACCCTAACCCTAAACTTAAACCTAATCCTAACCGTAACCCTAACACTAACCCTAACCCTAACCGTAACCGTAACCTTAACCCTAACCCTTACCCTTACCTAACCCTAACCCTAACCCAAACCGTAACCCCTACCCTTACCCTAACCCTAAACCTAACCTTAACCCCAACCCTAAATCTAACCCTCACCCTAATCCTAACCCTTACCCTAACCCTAACCCTTACCCTAACCCTAACCCTAACCCTTACCCTTACCCTAACCCTTACCCTAACCCTAACCCTAACCCTTACCCTAAACCTAACCTTAACCCCAATACTAAACCTAACCCTAACCCTAAACCTAACCCTAAACCTTATCCTTACCCTAACCCTAACCCAAACCCTAAACGTAACCCTAACCGTAACCATAACCCTTACCCTAACCCTAACCCTAATCCTAACCCTAACCCTTACCCTTACCCTAACACTAACCCTAACCATAAAACTAACCCCAACCCTAAACTTAACCCTAACCCTAACCCTAACCCTAACCCTTAACCTAACCCTAAACCTAATCCTAACCCTAACCCTTCCCCTTACCCTAACCCTAACCCTAAATCTAACCCTAACCCTAAACTTAACCCTAAATTTTACCCTCACCCTAACCCTAAACCTAACCCTAAACCTAACTCTAACCCTAACCCTAACCCTAACCCTAACACTAACACTTACCCTTACCCTTACCCTAACCCTAACCCGAACCATAATCCTTACCCTAACCCTAACCCTAACCCTAGCCCTTACCCTAAACCTAAACCTAACCCAAAAAATAACCCTAACCCTTAACCTAACCGGAACCCTAAACCTAACCCTAACCCTTACCCTTACCCTAAACCTAAACCTAACTCTAATCCTAACCTTAACCCTAACTCTAAACCTTACCCTACCCTAAACTTTACCCTAATCCTAACCCTAACCCTAACCCTAACCTTAACCATAACCCTAATCCTAAACCTAACCCTTACCCTTACCCTAACCCTAACCCTAAACCTAACCCTAACCCTAACGCTAACCCTAACCTTAACCCTACCTCTAACCCTAACCCTAACCTTACCCTTAACCTTAACCCTAATCCTAACCCTTACCCTTACCCTAACCATAAACCTAATCTTAACCCCAACCCTAAATCTAACCCTCACCCTAATCCTAACCCTTAACCTAACCCTAACCCTTACCCTAACCCTAACCGTAACCCTAACCCTAACCCTTACCCTTACCATAACCTAACCCTAACCCTAACCCTAACCCTTACCCTAACCCTAACCTTAACCCCAATACTAAACCTAACCCTAACCCTAAACCTAACCTTTACCCTTACTCTAACCCGAAACCTAACCCTAACCCGAACCCTCAACCTTACCCTTACTCTAAAAATAACCCTAACCCTTACACTAAACCTTGCCCGAAACCTAACCCTAACCCTTACCCTTAGCTTAACCCTAACCCTAACCCTAACACTAACACTAACCTTTACCCTTACCCTTCCCCTAAACCTAAGCCTAACCCTAAACTTAACCCCAACCCTAAACCTAACTCTAACCCTAACCCTTACCCTTACCCTAAACCTAACCCTAAATGTAATCCTAACCCTAATCCTAACCATAACACTTACCCTAACCCAAACCCTAATCCTAACTGTAACCCTTAACCTTAGCCTAATCCTAACCCTAGCCCTTACCCTAAATCTAAACCTAACCCCTAACCCTAACCCTTAACCTATCCATAACCCTAACCCTAACCCTAACCCTTACCCTAAGCCTAACCCTATCCCTAACCCTAACCTTAACCTTAACCCTAACTCTAACCGTAACCCTTACCCTTACCCTAACCCTAACCCTAAACCTAACCCTAACTCTTACCCTAAACTTAAACCTAACTCTAACACTAACCCTAAGCTTAACCTTAACCTTAACACTAATTCTAACCCTTACCATTACCCTAACCCTAAATCTAACCCTAACCCTAACCCTAACCTTTACCCTTACCCCAACCCTAACTATAACCCTAACCCGAACCCTCAACCTTACCCTTACCCTAAACCTAACCCTAATCCTTACCCTAAACCTACCCCTAACCCTAACCCTAATCCTTACCCTTACCTTAACCATAATCCTAACCCTAACCCTAACCCTAACATTAACCCTAACACATACACTTACCCTAACCCTAACCCTAACCGTAACCCTATACCTAACCCTAACCCTAACCCTACCCTAACCCTTACCCTAACCCTAACCCTAACCTTAAACCGAACCCTAAACCCAACCCTAACCCTAACCCTTACCCTTACCCTAACCCTAACCCTAAACGTAACCCTAACCCTAACCCTTACCCTTACCCTAACCCTAACCCTAACCCTAACCCTAAACCTTACCGTTACCCTAACACTATCCATAACCCTAACGCTAACCCTAACCCTAACACTTACCCTTACCTTACCCTAACCCTAACCCTTACCCTTACCCTAACCCTAACCCTAACCCTAACCCTAAACCTTACCCTAACCCTAACCCTAACCGTTACCCTAACCCTAACCCTAACCCTAAACTTAACCCTAACGCTTACCCTAACCTTAACCCTAATCCTTACCCTTACCCTAACCCTAACCCTAAACCTAACACTAACCCTAACCTTAAACCTAAACCGAACGCTAACCTTAACCCTACCCCTAACCCTAACCCTAACACTTACCCTAATTCTAACCTTAAACCTAATCCTAACCCTAACCCTAACACTAACACTAACCCTAACCTTAACCCTAACACTAACCCTAACTCTTACCCTTACCCTAACCCTAACCCTAACTCTAACACTAACCCTTACCCTTATCCTAAATCTAACATTAAACCTAACCCTAACCCTAACCCTAACCTTAACCCTAACAGTAACCCTAACCCTAACACTTACCCTAACCCTAAACTTAAACCTAATCCTAACCGTAACCCTAACACTAACCCTAACCCTAACCGTAACCGTAACCTTAACCCTAACCCTTACCCTTACCTAACCCTAACCCTAACCCAAACCGTAACCCCTACCCTTACCCTAACCCTAAACCTAACCTTAACCCCAACCCTAAATCTAACCCTCACCCTAATCCTAACCCTTACCCTAACCCTAACCCTTACCCTAACCCTAACCCTAACCCTTACCCTTACCCTAACCCTTACCCTAACCCTAACCCTAACCCTTACCCTAAACCTAACCTTAACCCCAATACTAAACCTAACCCTAACCCTAAACCTAACCCTAAACCTTATCCTTACCCTAACCCTAACCCAAACCCTAAACGTAACCCTAACCGTAACCATAACCCTTACCCTAACCCTAACCCTAATCCTAACCCTAACCCTTACCCTTACCCTAACACTAACCCTAACCATAAAACTAACCCCAACCCTAAACTTAACCCTAACCCTAACCCTAACCCTAACCCTTAACCTAACCCTAAACCTAATCCTAACCCTAACCCTTCCCCTTACCCTAACCCTAACCCTAAAACTAACCCTAACCCTAAACTTAACCCTAAATTTTACCCTCACCCTAACCCTAAACCTAACCCTAAACCTAACTCTAACCTAACCCTAACCCTAACACTAACACTTACCCTTACCCTTACC
>JANJXV010000932.1:255000-259094 GCA_024803745.1 Megascapheus bottae | reverse complement strand
ACCCTAACTCTAACCCTAATCCTAACCCTTAACCTAACCCAAACCCTAACCCTAACCCTTACCCTTACATTACCCTAACTACCCTAACTCTAACCCTAACCTTATCCTAACCCTAACCTCCTAACCTTAAACGTTACACTTACCCTAAACCTATCCCTAACCCTTACCTTAAACCTAACCCTAAACCTAACCCTAACCCTTACCCTTACCTTAACCCTAACCCTAACCGTAACCCTTACGCTTACCCTAACGCTAACCCTAACCATAACCCTAACCCTAACACATACCCTTACCCTAACCCTAACCCTAAACATAACCCTAACCCGAACCCTAACCCTAAATATAACCCTAACCCTAACTCTAACGCTAACACTTACCCTAACCCTAACCCTAACCCTAACCCTTACCCTAACCCTAACCCTTACACTAAACCTAACCCTAACCCTAACGTTTAACCTAACCCTAACCCTTACCCTAAACCTAACCCTTACCTTTATCCAACCCTAAACCTAACTCTAACCCTAACCCTAACCAGAACCCTTAACCTAACCCTAACCCTAACACTATCCCTAACCCTTAACCTTAACCTTTACCTAACCCTAAACCTAACTCTAACCTTAACCCTATCCCTAACCCCAACCCTTACCCTAAGCTAACCCTAACGCTTAACCTAAACCTAACCATAATCCTAACCCTATCCTTAACCCTATCCCTAACCATAACACTAACCCTTACCCTTACCCTTACCCTAACCCTAACTCTAAACCTAACCCTAACCCTAACCCTAACCCTAACCTTAACCCTAAACCTAACCGTTGCTCTTACCCCAACCCTAACCCTAAACCTAACCCTAACCCTAACCCTAAACCTAACCATAACACTTACCCTTACCCTAACCCTAACCCTAAACTTAATCCCGACCCTAAACCTAACCCTAACCCTAACCCTTACCCTAACCCTAACCCTTACCCTTACTCTAAACATTACCCTAACTCTAACCCTAACCCTAACCCTAACCCTTACCCTGACCCTAACCCTAACCCTTCCTCTAACTCTAACCCTAATCTCAACCGTAAACCTAACCCTAACCTAACCCTAACCCTAACCCTTACCCTTACCCTAACCCTAACCCTAACACTAACCCTGACCCTAACCCTAACGCTTACCCTAACCCTAACCCTAACCCTTAACCTTACCCTAACCCTAACCCTAAACTTAAGCCAACCCTAAACCTAACCCTGACCCTAAACCTTACCAAAACACTTAACCTAACCCTAACCCTAACCCTAACACTTACCCTTATCCTAAGCGTAACCCTAAACCTAACCCTAACCCTTAACCTAACCCTACACCTAAACCTAACCCTAACCCTAAACCTAACACTTACGCTACCACTAACCCTAACCCTAACCCTTACACTAACCGTAACCCTAACCCTAACCCTTACCCTAACTCTAACCCTAACCCCAACCCTAACCCTAACCCTAAACCTTAACCTAAACCAAACCCTCACAATAACCCTAACCCTTACCCTTACCCTAACCCTAAACTTAACACTTATCCTTACCCTAACCCCTACCCTAACCCTAACCCTAACCACTAACCCTTACCCTAACCTCAACCCTAATCCTAACCCTAAAACTAAACCTAATCCTAACCCTTACCCTTACCCTAACCCTAACCCAAACCCTAACACTTACCCTTACCCTAACCCCTACCCTAAACCTAACCCTAACCCTAACCATTACCCTAACCCCTAACCCTTACCCTTACCCTAACCCTAACCCTAACCCTAACCCTATCCCATACCCTTACCCTAACCCTAACCCTAACCCTAACCCTAACCTTACCCTTACCCTATCCCTAAACCTAAACCTAACCCTAACCCTAAACCTAACCCTAACCCTAACCCTAAACCTTACCCTTACCCTAACCCTAACCATAACAGTAAAACTTCCCCTAACCCTAAACCTAACCCTAACCCTTAACCTTACCCTAACCATAACCATAACACTAACCCTTACCCTTAGCCTAACCCTAACCCTAACCCTAACCCTTACACTTACCCTAACCCTAACCCTAACCTTAACCCTAAACCTAACCCTAACCCTAACCCTTACCCTTACCCTAACCCTAACCCTAACCCTAACCATAACCCTTACCCTTACCCCAATCATAACCCTAAACCTAACCCTAATCCTAAACCTAACCCTAACCCTAACCCTAACCCTAACCCTAAACCTTACCCTTACCCTAACCCTAACGCTAACCCTAACCCTAAAACTTCCCCTAACCCTAAACTAATCCTAACCCTTACCCTAAACCTAACCCTAACCCTAACCCTGACCATTACCTTAAACCTAACCCTAACCCTAACCATTCCCCTTCCCCTAACACTAACCCTAACGGTAACCCTAACCCTAAACCTAACCCTAACACATACCCTTACTTTAAGCCTAACCCTAACCCCAACCCTATCCCTAACCCTAAACTTTACCCTTAACCTAAACCTAACCCTAACCCTTACCCTAAACCTAACCCTAACCCTACCCTACCCTAACCTTAACCCTTACCCTTACCCTAACCCTAACCCTAAACCTAACCCTATCCTTAACCCTAACCCTAAACCTAACCCTTACCCTAACCTTAACCATAATCCTAACCCTAACCCTTACACTTACCCTAATCCTAACCCTAACCCTAACCTTAATCCTAACACTTACCCTTACCCTAAGCCTAACCCTAACACTTAACCTAACCCTAACACTAACCGTAACCATAACCCTTACCCATATCCTAACCCTAACCCTAACCCTAACACTTACCCTAACCTAACTCCTATCCTAACCCTAAGCCTAACCGTAAACCATACCCTAACCCTGACCCTAACCCTACCTTTACCCTTACCCTAACCCTAACCCTAACCCTAATCCTAACACTAACCCTAACCCAAACCCTAAATCTAAAACTTACCCTTACCCTAAACCTAAACCTAACCCTAACCCTAACCCTTACCCTTACCATAACCCTAACCCTAACCCTTACGCTTACACTAACGCTAAACCTAACCCTTACCCTAACCCTAACCCTAACCCTAACACATACCCTTACCCTAACACTAACCCTTACCATATCCCTAAACCTAAACTTAAACCTAACACTAATACTAACATAACCCTTACCCTAACCCTAACCTTAACCCCAACACTAACCCTAACCCTAATCCTATCCCTAACCCTTACCCTTACACTAACCCTAACCCTAACCCTAAACCTAACCCTAACCCTAACCTTAACCCTAACCCTTACCCTAACCCTAACCCTAACCCTAACCCTAACCCTAAACCTAACCCTAACACTAACCCTAACCCTGACACTTACCCTAACACTAACCCTAACCCTTACCCTAAACCTAACCCTAACCCCAACCCTTACCTTAACCCTAACCCTAATCCTAAACCTAAACCTAACTCTAACCCTAACCCTAACCCTAATCCTTACCCTAACCCTAACCCTAACCCTTACCCTAACCCTAACCCCAACCCTAACATTAACCCTAACCTAACCCTTACCATAACCTTAATCCTAACCCTAACCCTACTCTTTCCCTTACTCTAATCCTAACCTTATACCGAACACTAACCCTTGTCCTAACCCTAACCATAACCCTTACCCTTACCCTAACCCTAACCCTAAACCTAACCCTCTCCCTAACCCTAACCCTAACCCTAACCAATAACCCTAATCCTAAACCAAACCCTAATCCTTACCTTTATCCTAAACCTAACCCTAACACTAACACTTATGCTTACCCTAACCCCTACCCTAACTCTAACCCTAATCCTAACCCTTAACCTAACCCTAACCCTAACCCTAACCCTTACCCTTACATTACCCCTAAACTAACCCTAACACTAACTCTAACCCTAACCTTATCCTAACCCTAACCCTAACCTTAAACGTTACACTTACCCTAAACCTATCCCTAACCCTTACCTTAAACCTAACCCTAAACCTAACCCTAACCCTTACCCTTACCTTAACCCTAACCCTAACCGTAACCCTTACGCTTACCCTAACGCTAACCCTAACCAT
>JANJXV010000932.1:240000-250000 GCA_024803745.1 Megascapheus bottae | reverse complement strand
AACCCTGACCCTAACCTTAACCCTAACCCTTAATAATACCCTAATGGTAAACCTAACCCTAACCCTAACCCTTATCCTAACCCTAACCCTAACCCTTACCCTACCCTAACCCTAACCCTAACCTTAACCCTAACCCTAACCCTTACCCTTACCCTAACCCTAAACCTAAACCTAACCCTAACACTAACCCTAACCCTAACCTTAACCCCTAAATCCAACCGTTTCCCTAACCCTAATCCTAACACTTACACTTACCCTAACCCTAAACTTAATGCTAACCCTAAACCTAACCCTAACCCTTACCATAACCCTAACCCTAACCAGAACCCTTAACCTAACCCTAACCCTAACACTATCCCTAACCCTTAACCTTAACCTTTACCTAACCCTAAACCTAACTCTAACCTTAACCCTATCCCTAACCCCAACCCTTACCCTAAGCTAACCCTAACGCTTAACCTAAACCTAACCATAATCCTAACCCTATCCTTAACCCTATCCCTAACCATAACACTAACCCTTACCCTTACCCTTACCCTAACCCTAACTCTAAACCTAACCCTAACCCTAACCCTAACCCTAACCTTAACCCTAAACCTAACCGTTGCTCTTACCCCAACCCTAACCCTAAACCTAACCCTAACCCTAACCCTAAACCTAACCATAACACTTACCCTTACCCTAACCCTAACCCTAAACTTAATCCCGACCCTAAACCTAACCCTAACCCTAACCCTTACCCTAACCCTAACCCTTACCCTTACTCTAAACATTACCCTAACTCTAACCCTAACCCTAACCCTAACCCTTACCCTGACCCTAACCCTAACCCTTCCTCTAACTCTAACCCTAATCTCAACCGTAAACCTAACCCTAACCTAACCCTAACCCTAACCCTTACCCTTACCCTAACCCTAACCCTAACACTAACCCTGACCCTAACCCTAACGCTTACCCTAACCCTAACCCTAACCCTTAACCTTACCCTAACCCTAACCCTAAACTTAAGCCAACCCTAAACCTAACCCTGACCCTAAACCTTACCAAAACACTTAACCTAACCCTAACCCTAACCCTAACACTTACCCTTATCCTAAGCGTAACCCTAAACCTAACCCTAACCCTTAACCTAACCCTACACCTAAACCTAACCCTAACCCTAAACCTAACACTTACGCTACCACTAACCCTAACCCTAACCCTTACACTAACCGTAACCCTAACCCTAACCCTTACCCTAACTCTAACCCTAACCCCAACCCTAACCCTAACCCTAAACCTTAACCTAAACCAAACCCTCACAATAACCCTAACCCTTACCCTTACCCTAACCCTAAACTTAACACTTATCCTTACCCTAACCCCTACCCTAACCCTAACCCTAACCACTAACCCTTACCCTAACCTCAACCCTAATCCTAACCCTAAAACTAAACCTAATCCTAACCCTTACCCTTACCCTAACCCTAACCCAAACCCTAACACTTACCCTTACCCTAACCCCTACCCTAAACCTAACCCTAACCCTAACCATTACCCTAACCCTAACCCTTACCCTTACCCTAACCCTAACCCTAACCCTAACCCTATCCCATACCCTTACCCTAACCCTAACCCTAACCCTAACCCTAACCTTACCCTTACCCTATCCCTAAACCTAAACCTAACCCTAACCCTAAACCTAACCCTAACCCTAACCCTAAACCTTACCCTTACCCTAACCCTAACCATAACAGTAAAACTTCCCCTAACCCTAAACCTAACCCTAACCCTTAACCTTACCCTAACCATAACCATAACACTAACCCTTACCCTTAGCCTAACCCTAACCCTAACCCTAACCCTTACACTTACCCTAACCCTAACCCTAACCTTAACCCTAAACCTAACCCTAACCCTAACCCTTACCCTTACCCTAACCCTAACCCTAACCCTAACCATAACCCTTACCCTTACCCCAATCATAACCCTAAACCTAACCCTAATCCTAAACCTAACCCTAACCCTAACCCTAACCCTAACCCTAAACCTTACCCTTACCCTAACCCTAACGCTAACCCTAACCCTAAAACTTCCCCTAACCCTAAACTAATCCTAACCCTTACCCTAAACCTAACCCTAACCCTAACCCTGACCATTACCTTAAACCTAACCCTAACCCTAACCATTCCCCTTCCCCTAACACTAACCCTAACGGTAACCCTAACCCTAAACCTAACCCTAACACATACCCTTACTTTAAGCCTAACCCTAACCCCAACCCTATCCCTAACCCTAAACTTTACCCTTAACCTAAACCTAACCATAACCCTTACCCTAAACCTAACCCTAACCCTACCCTACCCTAACCTTAACCCTTACCCTTACCCTAACCCTAACCCTAAACCTAACCCTATCCTTAACCCTAACCCTAAACCTAACCCTTACCCTAACCTTAACCATAATCCTAACCCTAACCCTTACACTTACCCTAATCCTAACCCTAACCCTAACCTTAATCCTAACACTTACCCTTACCCTAAGCCTAACCCTAACACTTAACCTAACCCTAACACTAACCGTAACCATAACCCTTACCCATATCCTAACCCTAACCCTAACCCTAACACTTACCCTAACCTAACTCCTATCCTAACCCTAAGCCTAACCGTAAACCATACCCTAACCCTGACCCTAACCCTACCTTTACCCTTACCCTAACCCTAACCCTAACCCTAATCCTAACCCTAACCCTAACCCAAACCCTAAATCTAAAACTTACCCTTACCCTAAACCTAAACCTAACCCTAACCCTAACCCTAACCCTAACACATACCCTTACCCTAACACTAACCCTTACCATATCCCTAAACCTAAACTTAAACCTAACACTAATACTAACCTAACCCTTACCCTAACCCTAACCTTAACCCCAACACTAATCCTAAACTTAACCCTAACCCTTACCCTTACCCTAACCCTAACCCTAACCTTAACCCTAACCCTAACCCAACCATAACCCTTACACTAACCCTAACCCTAATCCTATCCCTAACCCTTACCCTTACACTAACCCTAACCCTAACCCTAAACCTAACCCTAACCCTAACCTTAACCCTAACCCTTACCCTAACCCTAACCCTAACCCTAACCCTAACCCTAAACCTAACCCTAACACTAACCCTAACCCTGACACTTACCCTAACACTAACCCTAACCCTTACCCTAAACCTAACCCTAACCCCAACCCTTACCTTAACCCTAACCCTAATCCTAAACCTAAACCTAACTCTAACCCTAACCCTAACCCTAATCCTTACCCTAACCCTAACCCTAACCCTTACCCTAACCCTAACCCCAACCCTAACATTAACCCTAACCTAACCCTTACCATAACCTTAATCCTAACCCTAACCCTACTCTTTCCCTTACTCTAATCCTAACCTTAAACCGAACACTAACCCTTGTCCTAACCCTAACCATAACCCTTACCCTTACCCTAACCCTAACCCTAAACCTAACCCTCTCCCTAACCCTAACCCTAACCCTAACCAATAACCCTAATCCTAAACCAAACCCTAATCCTTACCTTTATCCTAAACCTAACCCTAACACTAACACTTATGCTTACCCTAACCCCTACCCTAACTCTAACCCTAATCCTAACCCTTAACCTAACCCAAACCCTAACCCTAACCCTTACCCTTACATTACCCCTAAACTAACCCTAACACTAACTCTAACCCTAACCTTATCCTAACCCTAACCCTAACCTTAAACGTTACACTTACCCTAAACCTATCCCTAACCCTTACCTTAAACCTAACCCTAAACCTAACCCTAACCCTTACCCTTACCTTAACCCTAACCCTAACCGTAACCCTTACGCTTACCCTAACGCTAACCCTAACCATAACCCTAACCCTAACACATACCCTTACCCTAACCCTAACCCTAAACATAACCCTAACCCGAACCCTAACCCTAAATATAACCCTAACCCTAACTCTAACGCTAACACTTACCCTAACCCTAACCCTAACCCTAACCCTTACCCTAACCCTAACCCTTACACTAAACCTAACCCTAACCCTAACGTTTAACCTAACCCTAACCCTTACCCTAAACCTAACCCTTACCTTTATCCAACCCTAAACCTAACTCTAACCCTAACCCTAACCAGAACCCTTAACCTAACCCTAACCCTAACACTATCCCTAACCCTTAACCTTAACCTTTACCTAACCCTAAACCTAACTCTAACCTTAACCCTATCCCTAACCCCAACCCTTACCCTAAGCTAACCCTAACGCTTAACCTAAACCTAACCATAATCCTAACCCTATCCTTAACCCTATCCCTAACCATAACACTAACCCTTACCCTTACCCTTACCCTAACCCTAACTCTAAACCTAACCCTAACCCTAACCCTAACCCTAACCTTAACCCTAAACCTAACCGTTGCTCTTACCCCAACCCTAACCCTAAACCTAACCCTAACCCTAACCCTAAACCTAACCATAACACTTACCCTTACCCTAACCCTAACCCTAAACTTAATCCCGACCCTAAACCTAACCCTAACCCTAACCCTTACCCTAACCCTAACCCTTACCCTTACTCTAAACATTACCCTAACTCTAACCCTAACCCTAACCCTAACCCTTACCCTGACCCTAACCCTAACCCTTCCTCTAACTCTAACCCTAATCTCAACCGTAAACCTAACCCTAACCTAACCCTAACCCTAACCCTTACCCTTACCCTAACCCTAACCCTAACACTAACCCTGACCCTAACCCTAACGCTTACCCTAACCCTAACCCTAACCCTTAACCTTACCCTAACCCTAACCCTAAACTTAAGCCAACCCTAAACCTAACCCTGACCCTAAACCTTACCAAAACACTTAACCTAACCCTAACCCTAACCCTAACACTTACCCTTATCCTAAGCGTAACCCTAAACCTAACCCTAACCCTTAACCTAACCCTACACCTAAACCTAACCCTAACCCTAAACCTAACACTTACGCTACCACTAACCCTAACCCTAACCCTTACACTAACCGTAACCCTAACCCTAACCCTTACCCTAACTCTAACCCTAACCCCAACCCTAACCCTAACCCTAAACCTTAACCTAAACCAAACCCTCACAATAACCCTAACCCTTACCCTTACCCTAACCCTAAACTTAACACTTATCCTTACCCTAACCCCTACCCTAACCCTAACCCTAACCACTAACCCTTACCCTAACCTCAACCCTAATCCTAACCCTAAAACTAAACCTAATCCTAACCCTTACCCTTACCCTAACCCTAACCCAAACCCTAACACTTACCCTTACCCTAACCCCTACCCTAAACCTAACCCTAACCCTAACCATTACCCTAACCCTAACCCTTACCCTTACCCTAACCCTAACCCTAACCCTAACCCTATCCCATACCCTTACCCTAACCCTAACCCTAACCCTAACCCTAACCTTACCCTTACCCTATCCCTAAACCTAAACCTAACCCTAACCCTAAACCTAACCCTAACCCTAACCCTAAACCTTACCCTTACCCTAACCCTAACCATAACAGTAAAACTTCCCCTAACCCTAAACCTAACCCTAACCCTTAACCTTACCCTAACCATAACCATAACACTAACCCTTACCCTTAGCCTAACCCTAACCCTAACCCTAACCCTTACACTTACCCTAACCCTAACCCTAACCTTAACCCTAAACCTAACCCTAACCCTAACCCTTACCCTTACCCTAACCCTAACCCTAACCCTAACCATAACCCTTACCCTTACCCCAATCATAACCCTAAACCTAACCCTAATCCTAAACCTAACCCTAACCCTAACCCTAACCCTAACCCTAAACCTTACCCTTACCCTAACCCTAACGCTAACCCTAACCCTAAAACTTCCCCTAACCCTAAACTAATCCTAACCCTTACCCTAAACCTAACCCTAACCCTAACCCTGACCATTACCTTAAACCTAACCCTAACCCTAACCATTCCCCTTCCCCTAACACTAACCCTAACGGTAACCCTAACCCTAAACCTAACCCTAACACATACCCTTACTTTAAGCCTAACCCTAACCCCAACCCTATCCCTAACCCTAAACTTTACCCTTAACCTAAACCTAACCCTAACCCTTACCCTAAACCTAACCCTAACCCTACCCTACCCTAACCTTAACCCTTACCCTTACCCTAACCCTAACCCTAAACCTAACCCTATCCTTAACCCTAACCCTAAACCTAACCCTTACCCTAACCTTAACCATAATCCTAACCCTAACCCTTACACTTACCCTAATCCTAACCCTAACCCTAACCTTAATCCTAACACTTACCCTTACCCTAAGCCTAACCCTAACACTTAACCTAACCCTAACACTAACCGTAACCATAACCCTTACCCATATCCTAACCCTAACCCTAACCCTAACACTTACCCTAACCTAACTCCTATCCTAACCCTAAGCCTAACCGTAAACCATACCCTAACCCTGACCCTAACCCTACCTTTACCCTTACCCTAACCCTAACCCTAACCCTAATCCTAACACTAACCCTAACCCAAACCCTAAATCTAAAACTTACCCTTACCCTAAACCTAAACCTAACCCTAACCCTAACCCTTACCCTTACCATAACCCTAACCCTAACCCTTACGCTTACACTAACGCTAAACCTAACCCTTACCCTAACCCTAACCCTAACCCTAACACATACCCTTACCCTAACACTAACCCTTACCATATCCCTAAACCTAAACTTAAACCTAACACTAATACTAACATAACCCTTACCCTAACCCTAACCTTAACCCCAACACTAACCCTAACCCTAATCCTATCCCTAACCCTTACCCTTACACTAACCCTAACCCTAACCCTAAACCTAACCCTAACCCTAACCTTAACCCTAACCCTTACCCTAACCCTAACCCTAACCCTAACCCTAACCCTAAACCTAACCCTAACACTAACCCTAACCCTGACACTTACCCTAACACTAACCCTAACCCTTACCCTAAACCTAACCCTAACCCCAACCCTTACCTTAACCCTAACCCTAATCCTAAACCTAAACCTAACTCTAACCCTAACCCTAACCCTAATCCTTACCCTAACCCTAACCCTAACCCTTACCCTAACCCTAACCCCAACCCTAACATTAACCCTAACCTAACCCTTACCATAACCTTAATCCTAACCCTAACCCTACTCTTTCCCTTACTCTAATCCTAACCTTATACCGAACACTAACCCTTGTCCTAACCCTAACCATAACCCTTACCCTTACCCTAACCCTAACCCTAAACCTAACCCTCTCCCTAACCCTAACCCTAACCCTAACCAATAACCCTAATCCTAAACCAAACCCTAATCCTTACCTTTATCCTAAACCTAACCCTAACACTAACACTTATGCTTACCCTAACCCCTACCCTAACTCTAACCCTAATCCTAACCCTTAACCTAACCCTAACCCTAACCCTAACCCTTACCCTTACATTACCCCTAAACTAACCCTAACACTAACTCTAACCCTAACCTTATCCTAACCCTAACCCTAACCTTAAACGTTACACTTACCCTAAACCTATCCCTAACCCTTACCTTAAACCTAACCCTAAACCTAACCCTAACCCTTACCCTTACCTTAACCCTAACCCTAACCGTAACCCTTACGCTTACCCTAACGCTAACCCTAACCATAACCCTAACCCTAACACATACCCTTACCCTAACCCTAACCCTAAACATAACCCTAACCCGAACCCTAACCCTAAATATAACCCTAACCCTAACTCTAACGCTAACACTTACCCTAACCCTAACCCTAACCCTAACCCTTACCCTAACCCTAACCCTTACACTAAACCTAACCCTAACCCTAACCCCTAACCCTAACGTTTAACCTAACCCTAACCCTTACCCTAAACCTAACCCTTACCTTTATCCAACCCTAAACCTAACTCTAACCCTAACCCTAACCAGAACCCTTAACCTAACCCTAACCCTAACACTAACCCTAACCCTTAACCTTAACCTTTACCTAACCCTAAACCTAACTCTAACCTTAACCCTATCCCTAACCCCAACCCTTACCCTAAGCTAACCCTAACGCTTAACCTAAACCTAACCATAATCCTAACCCTATCCTTAACCCTATCCCTAACCATAACACTAACCCTTACCCTTACCCTTACCCTAACCCTAACTCTAAACCTAACCCTAACCCTAACCCTAACCCTAACCTTAACCCTAAACCTAACCGTTGCTCTTACCCCAACCCTAACCCTAAACCTAACCCTAACCCTAACCCTAAACCTAACCATAACACTTACCCTTACCCTAACCCTAACCCTAAACTTAATCCCGACCCTAAACCTAACCCTAACCCTAACCCTTACGCTAACCCTAACCCTAACCCTAACCCTAAACCCAAACCTATCCCTAACCCTAACCCTAACCCTTACCCAGCCCTAACCCTAATCCGAACCCTAACCTTAACTCTAACCCAAACCCTAACCCTAACCCTTACCCTTACCCTAACCCTAAACCTAAAACTAACCCTAACCCTATCCCTAACCCTAACTTTAACCCTAATCCTAACCTAACACTTGACCTTACCCTAAACAGAACCCTAAACCTATCACTAACCCTAAACCTAACCCTAACCATTACCCTTACCCTAACCCTAACCATAAACCTAACCCTAACCCTAACCCTAACCCTAATACTTACCCTTACCCTAACCCTAACCCTAAAACTATCACTAACACTAACCCTAACCCTAACACTAACCCTTACCCTTAGCCTAAGCCTAACCATAAACCTAATGCTAACCCTAACTCTTATCCTTACCCTAACCCTAACCCTAAACCTAACCCTAAACTTAACCCCTAAATCTAACCGTTATCCTAACCCTCACCCTAAAACTTACCCTTACCCTAACCCTAACCTTAATGCTAACCCTATCCCTAACCCTAACCCTTACCATTACCCTAACCCTAATCCTTACCCTAATTCTAACCCTAATCCTTACCCTTTCCCTAACCCTAACCCTAACCCTAATCCTAACCCTTACCCTTAACCTAACCCTAACACTAAACCTAACCCTAACCCTAAACATAACCCTAAATTTAACCCTAACCGTAACCCTAACCCTAACCTTACCCTTACCGAAACCCTAAGCCTAAACCTGACCTTTCCCTAAACCTAAACCTAACCCTTACATTAACCCTACCCCTAACCCTAACCTTTACACTTACCTTAACCCTAACCCTAACACTAACAATAACCCTTATCTTACCCTAACCCTAACCCTAAAACTAACCCTAACCCTAAATCTAACCCTAACCCTAACCCTAACCCTAAACTTTACCCTTACCCTAACCCTAACGCTAACCCTAAAACTTCCCCTTACCCTAAACTTAACCCTAAATCTTACCCTAAACCTAACCCTAACCATAACCCTAAACCTAACCTTAACCCTAACTCTAACCCTAAACCATACCCTTCCCCTAACGCTAACCGTAACCCTAACCATAAACCTAACACTAACCATTACCCTTACCCTAACCCTAAAAATAAACCTAACATTAACCCTAACCCTAAACATAACACTTACCCTTACCCTAACCCTAACCTTAAAACTATCACTAACACTAACCCTAACCCTAACACTAACCCTTACCCTTACCCTAACCCTAACCCTAAACCTAACACTTACCCTTACCCTAACCCCTACCCTAAACCTAACCCTAACGCTAACCCTTACCCTAACCCTAACCCTAACCCTAACCTTAACCCTAACCCTAACCTAACCCTTGACTTACCCTAACCCTAATCCTAAACCTATCACTAACCCTAACCCTAACCCTAACCCTAACCCTTACCCTTACCCTTACCCTAACCTAACCATAAACCTAACCCTAACCCTAACCCTAACCCTAAGACTTATCCTTACCCTAACCCTAACCCTAAACCTAT
>JANJXV010000932.1:235000-237500 GCA_024803745.1 Megascapheus bottae | reverse complement strand
CCCTAACCCTAACCCTTACCTTTACCCTAACCCTAACCCTAACCATAACCCTAAACCTAAACCTATTCCTAACGCTAAGCCTAAACCGTACCCTAACCCTAACCTTAACCATAACTCTAACCTTAACCCTAACCCTAACCCTAACCCTTACCCTTGCCCTAACAATAACCCTAAACCTATCACTAACCCTAACCCTTAACCAAACCCTAACCCTAACCCTAACCCTGACCCTAACCTTAACCCTAACCCTTAATAATACCCTAATGGTAAACCTAACCCTAACCCTAACCCTTATCCTAACCCTAACCCTAACCCTTACCCTACCCTAACCCTAACCCTAACCTTAACCCTAACCCTAACCCTTACCCTTACCCTAACCCTAAACCTAAACCTAACCCTAACACTAACCCTAACCCTAACCTTAACCCCTAAATCCAACCGTTTCCCTAACCCTAATCCTAACACTTACACTTACCCTAACCCTAAACTTAATGCTAACCCTAAACCTAACCCTAACCCTTACCATAACCCTAACCCTAATCCTTACCCTAACTCTAACCCTAACCCTAACCCCTACCTTTCCCTAACCCTAACCCTAACCCTTACCATTACCCTAACCCTAAACTTAAACCTAACCCTAACACTTACCCTAACCCTACATTTAACCCTAACCCTAATCCTAACCCTAACCCTTATCCAACACTAACCCTAACCCTAAACCGGACCCTAACCTTAACCCTAACCCTTAACCTTACCCTAACCCTAAACCTAACCCTAACCCTAACCCTAACCCTTACCCTTTCCCTAACCCTAACCCTAACACTAACCCTTATCCAACACTAACCCTAACCCTAAACCGGAACCTAACCTTAACCTAACCCTTAACCTTACCCTAATCGTAACCCTAAACCTAACCCTAAACCTTACCCTAACCCAAACCCTAACCCTAACACTTACCCTACCCTAACCCTAACCCTAACCTTAACCCTAACCCTAACCCTAACCCTAACACATACCCTTACCCTAACCCTAACGCTAAACCTATCCTGAACCCTAACTCTATCCCTAACCCTAACTCTTATACTTACCCTAACCCTAAACCTAACCCTAACCCTAACCCCTAAATCTAACTGTATCCCTACCCCGAACCCTAACACTTACCCTTCCCCTAACCCTAACCTTAATGGTAACCCTAAACCTAACCCTAACTCTTACCCTAACCCTAACCCTAACCCTAACACTTACCCTTACCCTAAGCCCTACCCTAACCCTAAACCATAACCTAACCCTAACCCCAACCCTAACCCTTACCCTTACCCTAACCCTAACCCTAACCCTAACCCTTACCCTTAACCTTACTTTAACCCTAACCCTAACCCTAACCCTTACGCTTACCCTAACCTTAACGCTAACCGTAACCTTAACCCTAACCCTAACCCTAACCCTTACCCTAACCCTAACCCTAACCCGAACCCTTACGCTTACCCTAACCCTAACCCTAACCCTTACATTTACCCTCACCCTAACCTAAACTTAACCTTAACCCTAATCGTAACCCTAACCCTAA
The DNA here is from genome assembly GCA_024803745.1 of Megascapheus bottae. Lineage (NCBI taxonomy): Eukaryota > Metazoa > Chordata > Mammalia > Rodentia > Geomyidae > Megascapheus > Megascapheus bottae. Next base: position 235,933 of record JANJXV010000932.1, on the reverse strand, counting down.
TCCTAATCCTTACCTTACATTAACCCTAACCCTAACCGTAACCGTAACACTAACCCTAACCCTTACACTTACCCTCAGCCTAACCTAACCTTAACCCTAACCCTAATCCTAACCCCAACCCTAAACCTTATCCTTACCCAAACCCTAACCCTAACCCTATCGCTTACCCTAAACCTAACACTAAATCTAACCCTTACCCTTACCCTAACCCTAACCCTAAACCTGACCCTAACCCTTACCCTTATCCTAACCCCAAACTTAACCTTAACCCTAACCCTAACCTTAACCCTAACCCTTACCCTAACCCTAACATTAACCATAACTCTTATCCCTACCCTAACCCTAACCCTAATCCTAAACCAAACCCTAACCCTAAACCTAACCCTTACCCTTACCCTAAACATAACCCTAAAACTAACCCTAACCCTTACCCTTACAATAACCCTAATCCTAACCCTAACGTAAACCTAACCCTATCCCTAACCTTAACCCTAACCCTTACCCTTACCCTAAACATAACCCTAACTCTAACCCTTACCAGTACCCTTAACCTAACCCTAACCCTAAACCTTACCCTTACCCTAACCCTAACACTAACCGTTACCCTAACCCTAACCCTAACTCTAACCCTAACCTTACCCTTACCCTTACCCTAACCCTAAACTTAACCCTAACCTTAACCCTAACCCTTACCCTTACCCAAAACCTAATCCTAACCCTAAATCTTACCCTTTCCCTAACCCTAAATCTAACCCTAACTCTTACCCTAACCCTAACCCTAACACTCACCCTAACCCTATTCCTAACCCTAAACCTTACCCTTACCCTAAACCTAACCCTAACCCTTTCCCTAAACCTAACACTAACCCTAACAATAACCCTGACCCTTACCTTAACCCTAACCCTAACCCTAACCCTTACCCTTACCCTTAC
>JANJXV010000932.1:140000-220000 GCA_024803745.1 Megascapheus bottae | reverse complement strand
CTAAGCCTAACCCTGACCCTAACCCTAACCCTAACCCTTACCCTAACAATAACCCTAATCCTAACCCTAAACCTAACCCTAACCGTAAACTTAACCCTAACCCTAACCATAACCCTAACCTGAACAATAACCCTTATCCTTACCCTAACCCTAACCCTAAACCTAACCCTAACCCTAAACCTAACCCTTACCCTAACCCTAACCCTAACCGTAAACTTAACCCTAAACCTTACCCTAACCCTAACCCTTACCTAAACCTAACCCTAACCCTTACCCTTACCCTAACCCTAACCCTAACCTTAACCCCAACCCTAAACCTAATCCTAACCCTAACCCTTACCCTTACCCTAACCCTAACCCTAACCCTAACTCTAACCCTTACCCTAAACCTTACCCTAAACCTAATCCTAACCCTTACATTTACCCTAACCCTAACCCTAAGCCTAACCCATATCCTTACCCTAACCCTAACACTAACCCTAAACCTAACCCTAACCCTAATCCTAACCCTTACATTTACCCTAACCCTAACCCTAAACCTAACCCTAACCCTTACCGTTACCCTAACCCTAACACTAACCCTAAACCTAACCCTTACCCCAACCTTAACCCTAACCCTTAACCTTACCCTAAACCTAACCCTAACCCTAACCCTAACCCGAACTCTAAACTTTACACTTACCCTAACCCTAACACTAACCCTTACCCTAACCCTAATCCTAACCCAACTCTAACCCTAACCCTTACCCTTACCCTTACAATATCCCTAACACTAACCCTACACCTAACCCTAAACCTTACACTTACCCTAAACCTAACCCTAACCATAACCCTTACCCTAACCCTAACCCTAATCCCAACCCTAACACTTACCCTAACCCTAACCCTAACCCTTAACCTTACCCTAACACTAACCCTAAACTTAACCCCAACCCTAAACCTAACCCTAACCCTAACCCTTACGCTAACACTTACCCTAACCCTAACCCTAACTCTAACCCTAAAACTTACCCTACTCTAGCCCTAACCCTAATCCTAACCCTTACCCTAACCCTAACACTAACCCTAACCCTTAGCCTAACCCTAACACTAACCCTAACCCTATCCCCTAAGCCTAACCCTTAACCTAACACTAAGCCAAACCCTAACCCTAACCCTTACCCTTAACCAACACTAAACCTAACTCTAACCCAAACCCTAACCCTAAGCCTTAACCTAACCCTAACCGTAACCCAAATCTTACGCTTAACCTAACCCTAAACCTAACTCTAACATTAAGCCTAACCCTAACCCCAACCCTTACCTTAACCTAACCCTAACCGTTACCCTAACCCTAACCCTAACCTTAACCCTAACCCTAACCCTAACCCTTACACTTACCCTAAACCTAACCCCAACCCTAAACCTAAGCTTAAACCTAACCCTAACCCTTGCCCTTACCCTAACCCAACCATAAACCTAACCCTAAACCTGACAATAACCCTAACCCTAACCCTAACCCTTACCCTAACCCTAACCCTAACCCTAACCCTAACCCTAAACCTAACCCTAACCCTAACCCCTAAATCTAACTGTATCCCTAACCCGAGCCCTAACACTTACCCTTCCCCTAACCCTAACCTTAATGGTAACCCTAAACATAACCCTAACTCTTACCCTAACCCTAACCCTAATCCTAACCCTAACACTTACCCTTACCCTAAGCCCTACCCTAACCCTAAGCCTAACCCTAAACCATAACCTAACCCTAACCCCAACCCTAACCCTTACCCTTACCCTAACCCTAACCCTAACCCTAACCCTTACCCTTAACCTTACCTTAACCCTAACCCTAACCCTAACCCTTATGCTTACCCTAACGCTAACCCTTACCCTAACTCTAACCCTAACCCTAACCCTAACACATACCCTTACCCTAACCCTAACCCTAACCGTAACCTTAACCCTAACCCTAACCCTAACCCTTACCCTAACCCTAACCCTAACTCGAACCCTTACGCTTACCCTAACCCTAACCCTAAACATTACACTTACCCTGACCCGAACCTAACCTTAACCTTAACCCTAAACGTAACCCTAACCCTAATCCTTACCTTACATTAACCCTAACCTTGACCCTAACCCTAACCCTAACCCTAACACTTATCCTAACCGTAACCCTAACCCTAAACCTAACCCTTACACTTACCCTCAGCCTAACCTAACCTTAACCCTAACCCTAATTCTAACCCCAACCCTAACCCTTATTCTTACCCAAACCCTAACCCTAACCCTATCGCTTACCCTAAACCTAACACTAAATCTAACCCTTACCCTTACCCTAACCCTAACCCTAAACCTGACCGTAAACCTTACCCTTACCCTAACCCCAACCCTAACCTTAACACTAACCTTAACCCTAACACTTACCCTAACCCTAACATTAACCATAACTCTTATCCCTACCCTAACCCTAACCCTAACCCTAATCCTAAACCAAACCCTAACCCTAAACCTAACCCTTACTCTTACCCTAAACATAACCCTAAACCTAACCCTAACCCTTACCCTTACCCTAACCCTAACCCTAACCCTAAACCTAACCCTATCCCTAACCTTAACCCTAACCCTTACCCTTACCCTAAACCTAACCCTAACTCTAACCCTTACCCGTACCCTTAACCTAACCCTAAACCTAACTCTTACCCTTACCCTAACCCTAAACCTAACACTAACCCAAACCCTAAACCTAACCCTAAACCTTACCCTTACCCTAACCCTAACCCTAACCCAAAACCTATTCCTAACCCTAACCATAACCCTAACCCTTACCCTAACCCTAACCCTAATCCTAACCCTAACCCTTACTCTTACCCTAATCCTAACCCTATACCTAAACCTAACTCTAATCCTAACCTTAACGCTAACCCTTACCCTTACCCTAACCCTAACCCTAACCTTTAACTGAACCCTAACACTAACCCTATAACCTAACCCTTACCCTACCCCTAACACTAACCCTAACCCCTAACTCTAAACCTAAACCTAACCCTAAACCTTAACCTTATCCTAACCCTAACCCTAACCCTAACACTTACCCTTACCCTAACCCCTACCCTAACCCTAACCCTAACCCTAAACCATAACCTAACCCTAACCCTTCCCCTTACCCTAACCCTAAACCTAACCATAACCCTAACCCTAACCCTAACCCTTACCCTAACCCTAACCCTAACCCTAACCCTAACCCTAAGCATAACCCTAACCATAACCCTAACCCTAACCCTAAACCTAACCATAACCCTAAACCTAACCCTAACCCTAACCTCTAACCCTAACCCTAAACCTAACCCTAATCCTTACCCTTATTCTAAACCTAAACCTAACACTAACACTTACCCTTACCCTAAACCCTACCCTAACCCTAACCCTAACCCCAACTCTTACCCTAACCCTAACCCTAAACCAAACCCTTACCCTTACCCTAACTCTCACCCTCACCCTAACCCTAAACCTAACCCTAACCCTAACCTTACCCCTAACACTTACCCTAAACCTAACACTAACCCTAACCCTAACGCTTATCCTTACCCTAACCCTAACCCTAACCCTAACACTTACCTGAACCCTAACCCTAACTATAACCCTTACGTTAAATCTATCCCTAACCCTAACCCTTACCCTAAACCTAACCTTAACCCTAACCCTAACCCCTAACCCAAACCCTTAACCTAACTCTAACCCTAACCCTAAGCCTAACCCTTACCCTTAACCAACCCTAACACTAACTCTAACCCTAACCCTAACCCTGACCCTTAACCTAACCCTAACCCTAACCCTAACCCTTACCCTTAACCAACCCTAAATCTAACCCTAACCCTAAACCTAACCCTAACCCTAACCCTTGCCCTTACACTAACCCTAACCCTAAACCTAACACGAACCCTAAACCTAACCCTAACCCTAACCCTTACACTAACCCTAACCCTTACCCTTACCCTAACCGTAACCCTAACCCTAACCTTAACCCTAACTCTAACCCTAACCCTTGCACTTACCCTAACCCTAACCCTAAACCTAACCCTCACCTAACCTCCACCTTAACTCTAACCCTAACCCTAACCCTAACCCTTACCCTTACTCTAACACTAAGCCTAACCCTAACCATAACCCTAACCCTTACCCTAACCCTAAACTTAATCCTAACTTTAACCCTAACCCATACCCTTACACTAAACCAAACCGTAACCCTAACCCTAACCCTAACCTTAACCCTAACCCTAACCTAAACCTTGGCCTTACCCTAACCCTAACCCTAAACCTATCACTTACCCTAACCCTAAACCTAACTCTATCCCTAAACCTAACACATAACCTTAGCCTAACCCTAACCCTAACCCTAACCCTAAACCTAACCCTAATCCTTATCCTAACCCTACGCATAACCCTAACCATAACTCTAACCCTAACCCTTAAATGTACCATAATCCTAAACCTAACCTTAACCCCAACCCTAAACCTAATCCTAACCCAAACCCTAACCCTAACCCTAACCCTAACCCTAACCCAAACACTTACCCTAACCCTAACGCTAAACCTATCCTGAACCCTAAACCTATCCCTAACCCTAACTCTTATACTTACCATAACCCTAAACCTAACCCTAACCCTAACCCCTAAATCTAACTGTATCCCTAACCCGAACCCTAACACTTACCCTTCCCCTAACCCTAACCTTAATGGTAACCCTAAACATAACCCTAACTCTTACCCTAACCCTAACCCTAACACTTACCCTTACCCTAAGCCCTACCCTAACCCTAAGCCTAAAACTAAACCATAACCTAACCCTAACCCCAACCCTAACCCTTACCCTTACCCTAACCATAAACCTAACCCTCACCCTAACCCTAACCCTTACCCTTAACCTTACCTTAACCCTAACCCTAACCGTAACCCTTACGCTTACCCTAACGCTAACCCTTACCCTAACTCTAACCCTAACCCTAACCCTAACACATACCCTTACCCTAACCCTATCCCTAAACGTAACCTTAACCCTAACCCTAACCCTAACCCTTACCCTAACCCTAACCCTAACTCGAACCCTTACGCTTACCCTAACCCTAACCCTAACCCTTACACTTACCCTCACCCTAACCTAACCTTAACCTTAACCCTAAACGTAACCCTAACCCTAATCCTTACCTTACATTAACCCTAACCTTGACCCTAACCCTAACCCTAACCCTAACACTTATCCTAACCATAACCCTAACCCTAACCCTAACCCTTACACTTACCCTCAGCCTAACCTAACCTTAACCCTAACCCTAATCCTAACCCCAACCCTAACCCATATCCTTACCCAAACCCTAACCCTAACCCAATCGCTTCCCCTAAACCTAACACTAAATCTAACCCTTACCCTTACCCTAACCCTAACCCTAAACCTGACCCTAACCCTTACCCTTACCCTAACCCCAACCCTAACCTTAACCCTAACCCTAACCTCAACCCTAACCCTTACCCTAACCCTAACATTAACCATAACTCTTATCCCTACCCTAACCCTAACCCTAACCCTAACCCTAATCCTAAACCAAACCCTAACCCTAAACCTAACCCTTACCCTTACCCTAAACATAACCCTAAACCTAACCCTAACCCTTACCCTTACCCTAACCCTAACCCTAACCCTAAACCTAACCCTATCCCTAACCTTAACCCTAACCCTTACCCTTACCCTAAACCTAACCCTAACTGTAACCCTTACCCGTACCCTTAACCTAACCCTAACCCTAACTCTTACCCTTACCCTAACCCTAAACCTAACCCTAACCCAAACCCTAAACCTAACCTTAAACCTTACCCTTACCCTAACCCTAACCCTAACCCAAAACCTATTCCTAACCCTAACCATAACCCTAACCCTTACCCTAACCCTAACCCTAATCCTAACCCTAACCCTTACTCTTACCCTAATCCTAACCCTATACCTAAACCTAACTCTAATCCTAACCTTAACGCTAACCCTTACCCTTACTCTAACCCTAACCCTAACCTTTAACTGAACCCTAACACTAACCTTATAACGTAACCCTTACCCTACCCCTAACACTAACCCTAACCCCTAACTCTAAACCTAAACCTAACCCTAAACCTTAACCTTATCCTAACCCTAACCCTAACCCTAACCCAAAACCTATTCCTAACCCTAACCATAACCCTAACCCTTACCCTATCCCTAACCCTAATCCTAACCCTAAACCTTACTCTTACCCTAATCCTAACCCTATACCTAAACCTAACTCTAATCCTAACCTTAACGCTAACCCTTACCCTTACTCTAACTCTAACCCTAACCTTTAACTGAACACTAACACTAACCCTATAACCTAACCCTTACCCTACCCCTAACACTAACCCTAACCCCTAACTCTAAACCTAAAACTAACCCTAAACCTTAACCTTATCCTAACCCTAACCCTAACCCTAACACTTACCCTTACCCTAACCCCTACCCTAACCCTAACCCTAACCCTAACCCTAAACCATAACCTAACCCTAACCCTTCCCCTTCCCCTAACCCTAAACCTAACCATAACCCTAACCCTAACCCTAACCCTTACCCTAACCCTAACCCTAACCCTAAGCATAACCCTAACCCTAACCCTAAGCATAACCCTAACCCTAACCCTAACCCTAAGCCTAAACCTAACACTCACCCTAACCCTAACCCTAACCCTAACCTCTAACCCTAACCCTAAACCTAACCCTAATCCTTACCCTTATCCTAAACCTAAACCTAACACTAACACTTACCCTTACCCTAAACCCTACCCTAACCCTAACCCTAACCCCAACTCTTACCCTAACCCTAACCCTAAACCAAACCCTTACCCTTACCCTAACTCTCACCCTCACCCTAACCCTAAACCTAACCCTAACCCTAACCTTACCCCTAACACTTACCCTAAACCTAACACTAACCCTAACCCTAACGCTTATCCTTACCCTAACCCTAACCCTAACCCTAACACTTACCTGAACCCTAACCCTAACTATAACCCTTACGTTAAACCTATCCCTAACCCTAACCCTTACCCTAAACCTAACCTTAACCCTAACCCTAACCCCTAACCCAAACCCTTAACCTAACTCTAACCCTAACCCTAAGCCTAACCCTTACCCTTAACCAACCCTAACACTAACTCTAACCCTAACCCTAACCCTGACCCTTAACCTAACCCTAACCCTAACCCTAACCCTTACCCTTAACCAACCCTAAATCTAACCCTAACCCTAAACCTAACCCTAACCCTAACCCTTGCCCTTACACTAACCCTAACCCTAAACCTAACACGAACCCTAAACCTAACCCTAACCCTAACCCTTACACTAACCCTAACCCTAACCCTAACCCTTACCCTTACCCTAACCGTAACCCTAACCCTAACCTTAACCCTAACTCTAACCCTAACCCTTGCACTTACCCTAACCCTAACCCTAAACCTAACCCTCACCCTAACCTCCACCTTAACTCTAACCCTAACCCTAACCCTAACCCTTACCCTTACTCTAACACTAAGCCTAACCCTAACCATAACCCTAACCCTTACCCTAACCCTAAACTTAATCCTAACTTTAACCCTAACCCATACCCTTACACTAAACCAAACCGTAACCCTAACCCTAACCCTAACCTTAACCCTAACCCTAACCTAAACCTTGGCCTTACCCTAACCCTAACCCTAAACCTATCACTTACCCTAACCCTAAACCTAACTCTATCCCTAAACCTAACACATAACCTTAGCCTAACCCTAACCCTAACCCTAACCCTAAACCTAACCCTAATCCTTATCCTAACCCTACGCATAACCCTAACCATAACTCTAACCCTAACCCTTAAATGTACCATAATCCTAAACCTAACCTTAACCCCAACCCTAAACCTAATCCTAACCCAAACCCTAACCCTAACCCTAACCCTAACCCTAACCCAAACCCTTACCCTAACCCTAACGCTAAACCTATCCTGAACCCTAAACCTATCCCTAACCCTAACTCTTACACTTACCATAACCCTAAACCTAACCCTAACCCTAACCCCTAAATCTAACTGTATCCCTAACCCGAACCCTAACACTTACCCTTCCCCTAACCCTAACCTTAATGGTAACCCTAAACATAACCCTAACTCTTACCCTAACCCTAACCCTAACACTTACCCTTACCCTAAGCCCTACCCTAACCCTAAGCCTAAAACTAAACCATAACCTAACCCTAACCCCAACCCTAACCCTTACCCTTACCCTAACCATAAACCTAACCCTCACCCTAACCCTAACCCTTACCCTTAACCTTACCTTAACCCTAACCCTAACCCTAACCCTTACGCTTACCCTAACGCTAACCCTTACCCTAACTCTAACCCTAACCCTAACCCTAACACATACCCTTACCCTAACCCTATCCCTAAACGTAACCTTAACCCTAACCCTAACCCTAACCCTTACCCTAACCCTAACCCTAACTCGAACCCTTACGCTTACCCTAACCCTAACCCTAACCCTTACACTTACCCTCACCCTAACCTAACCTTAACCTTAACCCTAAACGTAACCCTAACCCTAATCCTTACCTTACATTAACCCTAACCTTGACCCTAACCCTAACCCTAACCCTAACACTTATCCTAACCATAACCCTAACCCTAACCCTAACCCTTACACTTACCCTCAGCCTAACCTAACCTTAACCCTAACCCTAATCCTAACCCCAACCCTAACCCATATCCTTACCCAAACCCTAACCCTAACCCAATCGCTTCCCCTAAACCTAACACTAAATCTAACCCTTACCCTTACCCTAACCCTAACCCTAAACCTGACCCTAACCCTTACCCTTACCCTAACCCCAACCCTAACCTTAACCCTAACCCTAACCTCAACCCTAACCCTTACCCTAACCCTAACATTAACCATAACTCTTATCCCTACCCTAACCCTAACCCTAACCCTAACCCTAATCCTAAACCAAACCCTAACCCTAAACCTAACCCTTACCCTTACCCTAAACATAACCCTAAACCTAACCCTAACCCTTACCCTTACCCTAACCCTAACCCTAACCCTAAACCTAACCCTATCCCTAACCTTAACCCTAACCCTTACCCTTACCCTAAACCTAACCCTAACTGTAACCCTTACCCGTACCCTTAACCTAACCCTAACCCTAACTCTTACCCTTACCCTAACCCTAAACCTAACCCTAACCCAAACCCTAAACCTAACCTTAAACCTTACCCTTACCCTAACCCTAACCCTAACCCAAAACCTATTCCTAACCCTAACCATAACCCTAACCCTTACCCTAACCCTAACCCTAATCCTAACCCTAACCCTTACTCTTACCCTAATCCTAACCCTATACCTAAACCTAACTCTAATCCTAACCTTAACGCTAACCCTTACCCTTACTCTAACCCTAACCCTAACCTTTAACTGAACCCTAACACTAACCTTATAACGTAACCCTTACCCTACCCCTAACACTAACCCTAACCCCTAACTCTAAACCTAAACCTAACCCTAAACCTTAACCTTATCCTAACCCTAACCCTAACCCTAACCCAAAACCTATTCCTAACCCTAACCATAACCCTAACCCTTACCCTATCCCTAACCCTAATCCTAACCCTAACCCTTACTCTTACCCTAATCCTAACCCTATACCTAAACCTAACTCTAATCCTAACCTTAACGCTAACCCTTACCCTTACTCTAACCCTAACCCTAACCTTTAACTGAACACTAACACTAACCCTATAACCTAACCCTTACCCTACCCCTAACACTAACCCTAACCCCTAACTCTAAACCTAAAACTAACCCTAAACCTTAACCTTATCCTAACCCTAACCCTAACCCTAACACTTACCCTTACCCTAACCCCTACCCTAACCCTAACCCTAACCCTAACCCTAAACCATAACCTAACCCTAACCCTTCCCCTTCCCCTAACCCTAAACCTAACCATAACCCTAACCCTAACCCTAACCCTTACCCTAACCCTAACCCTAACCCTAAGCATAACCCTAACCCTAACCCTAACCCTAAGCCTAAACCTAACACTCACCCTAACCCTAACCCTAACCCTAACCTCTAACCCTAACCCTAAACCTAACCCTAATCCTTACCCTTATCCTAAACCTAAACCTAACACTAACACTTACCCTTACCCTAAACCCTACCCTAACCCTAACCCTAACCCCAACTCTTACCCTAACCCTAACCCTAAACCAAACCCTTACCCTTACCCTAACTCTCACCCTCACCCTAACCCTAAACCTAACCCTAACCCTAACCTTACCCCTAACACTTACCCTAAACCTAACACTAACCCTAACCCTAACGCTTATCCTTACCCTAACCCTAACCCTAACCCTAACACTTACCTGAACCCTAACCCTAACTATAACCCTTACGTTAAACCTATCCCTAACCCTAACCCTTACCCTAAACCTAACCTTAACCCTAACCCTAACCCCTAACCCAAACCCTTAACCTAACTCTAACCCTAACCCTAAGCCTAACCCTTACCCTTAACCAACCCTAACACTAACTCTAACCCTAACCCTAACCCTGACCCTTAACCTAACCCTAACCCTAACCCTAACCCTTACCCTTAACCAACCCTAAATCTAACCCTAACCCTAAACCTAACCCTAACCCTAACCCTTGCCCTTACACTAACCCTAACCCTAAACCTAACACGAACCCTAAACCTAACCCTAACCCTAACCCTTACACTAACCCTAACCCTTACCCTTACCCTAACCGTAACCCTAACCCTAACCTTAACCCTAACTCTAACCCTAACCCTTGCACTTACCCTAACCCTAACCCTAAACCTAACCCTCACCCTAACCTCCACCTTAACTCTAACCCTAACCCTAACCCTAACCCTTACCCTTACTCTAACACTAAGCCTAACCCTAACCATAACCCTAACCCTTACCCTAACCCTAAACTTAATCCTAACTTTAACCCTAACCCATACCCTTACACTAAACCAAACCGTAACCCTAACCCTAACCCTAACCTTAACCCTAACCCTAACCTAAACCTTGGCCTTACCCTAACCCTAACCCTAAACCTATCACTTACCCTAACCCTAAACCTAACTCTATCCCTAAACCTAACACATAACCTTAGCCTAACCCTAACCCTAACCCTAACCCTAAACCTAACCCTAATCCTTATCCTAACCCTACGCATAACCCTAACCATAACTCTAACCCTAACCCTTAAATGTACCATAATCCTAAACCTAACCTTAACCCCAACCCTAAACCTAATCCTAACCCAAACCCTAACCCTAACCCTAACCCTAACCCTAACCCAAACCCTTACCCTAACCCTAACGCTAAACCTATCCTGAACCCTAAACCTATCCCTAACCCTAACTCTTATACTTACCATAACCCTAAACCTAACCCTAACCCTAACCCCTAAATCTAACTGTATCCCTAACCCGAACCCTAACACTTACCCTTCCCCTAACCCTAACCTTAATGGTAACCCTAAACATAACCCTAACTCTTACCCTAACCCTAACCCTAACACTTACCCTTACCCTAAGCCCTACCCTAACCCTAAGCCTAAAACTAAACCATAACCTAACCCTAACCCCAACCCTAACCCTTACCCTTACCCTAACCATAAACCTAACCCTCACCCTAACCCTAACCCTTACCCTTAACCTTACCTTAACCCTAACCCTAACCCTAACCCTTACGCTTACCCTAACGCTAACCCTTACCCTAACTCTAACCCTAACCCTAACCCTAACACATACCCTTACCCTAACCCTATCCCTAAACGTAACCTTAACCCTAACCCTAACCCTAACCCTTACCCTAACCCTAACCCTAACTCGAACCCTTACGCTTACCCTAACCCTAACCCTAACCCTTACACTTACCCTCACCCTAACCTAACCTTAACCTTAACCCTAAACGTAACCCTAACCCTAATCCTTACCTTACATTAACCCTAACCTTGACCCTAACCCTAACCCTAACCCTAACACTTATCCTAACCATAACCCTAACCCTAACCCTAACCCTTACACTTACCCTCAGCCTAACCTAACCTTAACCCTAACCCTAATCCTAACCCCAACCCTAACCCATATCCTTACCCAAACCCTAACCCTAACCCAATCGCTTCCCCTAAACCTAACACTAAATCTAACCCTTACCCTTACCCTAACCCTAACCCTAAACCTGACCCTAACCCTTACCCTTACCCTAACCCCAACCCTAACCTTAACCCTAACCCTAACCTCAACCCTAACCCTTACCCTAACCCTAACATTAACCATAACTCTTATCCCTACCCTAACCCTAACCCTAACCCTAACCCTAATCCTAAACCAAACCCTAACCCTAAACCTAACCCTTACCCTTACCCTAAACATAACCCTAAACCTAACCCTAACCCTTACCCTTACCCTAACCCTAACCCTAACCCTAAACCTAACCCTATCCCTAACCTTAACCCTAACCCTTACCCTTACCCTAAACCTAACCCTAACTCTAACCCTTACCCGTACCCTTAACCTAACCCTAACCCTAACTCTTACCCTTACCCTAACCCTAAACCTAACCCTAACCCAAACCCTAAACCTAACCTTAAACCTTACCCTTACCCTAACCCTAACCCTAACCCAAAACCTATTCCTAACCCTAACCATAACCCTAACCCTTACCCTAACCCTAACCCTAATCCTAACCCTAACCCTTACTCTTACCCTAATCCTAACCCTATACCTAAACCTAACTCTAATCCTAACCTTAACGCTAACCCTTACCCTTACTCTAACCCTAACCCTAACCTTTAACTGAACCCTAACACTAACCCTATAACGTAACCCTTACCCTACCCCTAACACTAACCCTAACCCCTAACTCTAAACCTAAACCTAACCCTAAACCTTAACCTTATCCTAACCCTAACCCTAACCCTAACCCAAAACCTATTCCTAACCCTAACCATAACCCTAACCCTTACCCTATCCCTAACCCTAATCCTAACCCTAACCCTTACTCTTACCCTAATCCTAACCCTATACCTAAACCTAACTCTAATCCTAACCTTAACGCTAACCCTTACCCTTACTCTAACCCTAACCCTAACCTTTAACTGAACACTAACACTAACCCTATAACCTAACCCTTACCCTACCCCTAACACTAACCCTAACCCCTAACTCTAAACCTAAACCTAACCCTAAACCTTAACCTTATCCTAACCCTAACCCTAACCCTAACACTTACCCTTACCCTAACCCCTACCCTAACCCTAACCCTAACCCTAACCCTAAACCATAACCTAACCCTAACCCTTCCCCTTCCCCTAACCCTAAACCTAACCATAACCCTAACCCTAACCCTAAGCATAACCCTAACCCTAACCCTAAGCATAACCCTAACCCTAACCCTAACCCTAAGCCTAAACCTAACACTCACCCTAACCCTAACCCTAACCCTAACCTCTAACCCTAACCCTAAACCTAACCCTAATCCTTACCCTTATCCTAAACCTAAACCTAACACTAACACTTACCCTTACCCTAAACCCTACCCTAACCCTAACCCTAACCCCAACTCTTACCCTAACCCTAACCCTAAACCAAACCCTTACCCTTACCCTAACTCTCACCCTCACCCTAACCCTAAACCTAACCCTACCCCTAACCTTACCCCTAACACTTACCCTAAACCTAACACTAACCCTAACCCTAACGCTTATCCTTACTCTAACCCTAACCCTAACCCTAACACTTACCTGAACCCTAACCCTAACCATAACCCTTACGTTAAACCTATCCCTAACCCTAACCCTTACCCTAAACCTAACCTTAACCCTAACCCTAACCCCTAACCCAAACCCTTAACCTAACTCTAACCCTAACCCTAAGCCTAACCCTTACCCTTAACCAACCCAAACACTAACTCTAACCCTAACCCTAACCCTGACCCTTAACCTAACCCTAACCCTAACCCTAACCCTTACCCTTAACCAACCCTAAATCTAACCCTAACCCTAACCCTAACCCTAACCCTAACCCTTGCCCTTACACTAACCCTAACCCTAAACCTAACACGAACCCTAAACCTAACCCTAACCCTAACCCTTACACTAACCCTAACCCTAACCCTAACCCTTACCCTTACCCTAACCGTAACCCTAACCCTAACATTAACCCTAACTCTAACCCTAACCCTTGCACTTACCCTAACCCTAACCCTAAACCTAACCCTCACCCTAACCTCAACCTTAACTCTAACCCTAACCCTAACCCTAACCCTTACCCTTACTCTAACACTAAGCCTAACCCTAACCATAACCCTAACCCTTACCCTAACCCTAAACCTAATCCTAACTTTAACCCTAACCCATACCCTTACACTAAACCAAACCGTAACCCTAACCCTAACCCTAACCTTAACCCTAACCCTAACCTAAACCTTGGCCTTACCCTAACCCTAACCCTAAACCTATCACTTACCCTAACCCTAAACCTAACTCTATCCCTAAACCTAACACATAACCTTAGCCTAACCCTAACCCTAACCCTAACCCTAAACCTAACCCTAATCCTTATCCTAACCCTAAGCATAACCCTAACCATAACTCTAACCCTAACCCTTAAATGTACCATAATCCTAAACCTAACCTTAACCCCAACCCTAAACCTAATCCTAACCCAAACCCTAACCCTAACCCTAACCCTAACCCTAACCCATACCCTTACCCTAACCCTAACGCTAAACCTATCCTGAACCCTAAACCTATCCCTAACCCTAACTCTTATACTTACCATAACCCTAAACCTAACCCTAACCCTAACCCCTAAATCTAACTGTATCCCTAACCCGAACCCTAACACTTACCCTTCCCCTAACCCTAACCTTAATGGTAACCCTAAACATAACCCTAACTCTTACCCTAACCCTAACCCTAACACTTACCCTTACCCTAAGCCCTACCCTAACCCTAAGCCTAACCCTAAACCATAACCTAACCCTAACCCCAACCCTAACCCTTACCCTTACCCTAACCATAAACCTAACCCTCACCCTAACCCTAACCCTTACCCTTAACCTTACCTTAACCCTAACCCTAACCCTAACCCTTACGCTTACCCTAACGCTAACCCTTACCCTAACTCTAACCCTAACCCTAACCCTAACACATACCCTTACCCTAACCCTATCCCTAAACGTAACCTTAACCCTAACCCTAACCCTAACCCTTACCCTAACCCTAACCCTAACTCGAACCCTTACGCTTACCCTAACCCTAACCCTAACCCTTACACTTACCCTCACCCTAACCTAATCTTAACCTTAACCCTAAACGTAACCCTAACCCTAATCCTTACCTTACATTAACCCTAACCTTGACCCTAACCCTAACCCTAACCCTAACACTTATCCTAACCATAACCCTAACCCTAACCCTAACCCTTACACTTACCCTCAGCCTAACCTAACCTTAACCCTAACCCTAATCCTAACCCCAACCCTAACCCATATCCTTACCCAAACCCTAACCCTAACCCTATCGCTTCCCCTAAACCTAACACTAAATCTAACCCTTACCCTTACCCTAACCCTAACCCTAAACCTGACCCTAACCCTTACCCTTACCCTAACCCCAACCCTAACCTTAACCCTAACCCTAACCTCAACCCTAACCCTTACCCTAACCCTAACATTAACCATAACTCTTATCCCTACCCTAACCCTAACCCTAACCCTAATCCTAAACCAAACCATAACCCTAAACCTAACCCTTACACTTACCCTAAACATAACCCTAAACCTACCCCTAACCCTTACCCTTACCCTAACCCTAACCCTTACCCTAAACCTAACCCTATCCCTAACCTTAATCCTAACCCTTACCCTTACCCTAAACCTAACCCTAACTCTAACCCTTACCCGTACCCTTAACCTAACCCTAACCCTAACCCTTACCCTTACCCTAACCCTAAACCTAACCCTAACCCAAACCCTAACCCTAACCCTAAACCTTACCCTTACCCTAACCCTAACCCTAACCCTAAACCTATTCCTAACCCTAACCATAACCCTAACCCTTACCCTAACCCTAACCCTAATCCTAACCCTAACCCTTACTCTTACCCTAATCCTAACCCTATACCTAAACTTAACTCTAATCCTAACCTTAACGCTAACCCTTACCCTTACCCTAACCCTAACCCTAACCCTTAACTGAACCCTAACACTAACACTATAACCTAACCCTTACCCTAACCCTAACACTAACCCTAACCCCTAACTCTAAACCTAAACCTAACCCTAAACCTTAACCTTATCCTAACCCTAACCCTAACCCTAACACTTACCCTTACCCTAACCCCTACCCTAACCCTACCCCTAACCCTAAACCATAACCTAACCCTAACCCTAACCCTTACCCTAACCCTGACCCTAACCCTAACCTTAACCCTAACCCTAACCCTAACCCTTGCCCTTACCCTAAACCTAACCCTAAACCTAACAGGAACCCTAACCCTAACGCTAACCCTAACCCTAAACCTTACCCTTTCCCTAACCCTAACCCTAAACCTAAACCTCACCCTAACCCTAACCCTAACTCTAACCTCTAACCCTAATTCTAAACCAAACCCTAATCCTTACCCTTATCCTAAACTTAACCCTAACACTAACACTTACCCTTACCCTAAACCCTACCCTAACCCTAACCCTAACCCTTACCCTAACCCTAACCCTAACCCTTACCCTATCCCTAACACTAACCCTAACCTCAAACTTAACCCCAACCCTAACCCTAACCCTAACCCTAACCTAACACATAACATTAATCTTAACCCCTAACCCTAACCCTTACCCTAACCCTAACCCTAACCCTAAGCCCAACCCTTACCCTTCCTCTAACCCTAACCCTAACACTAATCCTAACCCTAACCCTTACCCTAACCCTAACCATAACCCTTCCTTTAACTCTAACCCTAACGTCAACCCTAACCCTATCCCTAACCCTAACCCTTACCCTTACCTAACCCTAACCCTAACCCTAACCCTAACACTTACCCTAACCCTAACCCTTATCCTAACCCTAACCATAACCCTTACCCTAACCCTAACCCTAACCCTTGCCCTTACCCTAACCCTAAACCTAACCCTTACCCTTACCCTAACCCTAACCCTAACCTCAAACTTAACCCTAACCCTAACCCTAACCCTAACCCTTACTCTAACACTAAGACTAACCCTTACCCTAACCCTAACCCTAACCCTAACCCTAACCCTTACATTAACCTAACCCTAATCCTAACCTTAAACCTAACCCTAACCGTAACCCTAACCTCAACCTTAACCCTAACCCTAACCCTAACCTTACCCCTTACCCTTAAACGTACACTAACACTAAGCGTAACCCTAACCCTAATCCAAACCCTAAACCTTACCCTATCCATAACCCTAATCCTAACCCTAAAGCTAACCCTAACCCTAACCCTAACCCTAACCCTAATCCTAACACTTACCCTAACCCTAACCCTAACCGTAACCCTAACCCTAACACATAACCTGAGCCTAACCCTAACCCTAACCGTAACCCTAACCCCAAACCTAAACCTAATCCTAACCCTAACCCTAACCCTAAGCATAAACCTAACCCTAACCCTAACCCTAATCCTTAAACGTACCCTAACCCTAAACCTAACATTAACCCCAACCCTAAATATAACCCTAACACTAACCCTAACCCTTACCCTTACCCTATCCCTAAACCTAACCCTAACCCTAACACTAACAATTACACTAACCATAACCCTAATCCTAACCCTAAACCTTACACTTACCCTTACCCTAACCCTAACCCTAAACCTAAACCAAACTCTTATCCTAACCCTAACCCTTACCCTTACCCTAACCCTAACCCTAAACCTTAAACTAAACCTAACCCTAACCCTAACCCTTACCCTAACCCTAAGCCTAACCCCTAGCCATAAACCTAAACCTAACTCTAACCCTAACCCTAACCCTAACCCTAACCCTAACCCTTACCCTAACCCTAACCCTAACCCTAACCTTCAACCTAACCCTAACCCTAACCCAAAACTTAACCCTAACCCTAACCCTAACCCTTGCCCTTACCCTAACCCTAACCGTAAACCTAACACGAACCCTAACCCTAACCCTAACCCTAACCCTCACCCTAACCCTAACCCTAACTCTAACCTCTAACTCTACCCCTAAACCAAACCCTAATCATTACCCTTATCCTAAACTTAACCCTAACACTAACACTTACCCTTACCCTAAACCCAATCTAACCATAACCGTAACCGTTACCCTTAACCCAACCCTAACCATAAACCTAACCTTAACACTAACCCTAACCCTTGCCCTTACCCTAAACTTCACCCTAACTCTAACCCTAACCCTAACACTTACCCTAACCATAACCCTAACACTAACACTTACCCTAATCCTAACCCTAACCCGAAACTCAAACCTAACCCTAACCCTAACCCTAACCTCAACCTTAACCCTAACCCTAACCCTAAACCTACCCCTTACCCTTACCCTTACCCTAACACTAAGCCTAACCCTAACCCTAACCCTAACCTTTATTCTACCATAACCCTAATCCTAAACCTAACCCTAACCCTAACCCTAACCTTAACCCGAACCCTAACCCTAACCTAACCCTTACCCTTACCCTAACCCTAACACTATCCTTAACCCCAACCGTAAACCTAACCCTAACCCTAACCCTAACCCTTACCCTAACCCTACCCCTAACCATAACCCTAATCCTTACCCTAAACCTAACCCTAACCCTATACCTAACCCTTACCCTAACCCTAACCCTAATCTTAACCCTAACCCTTACACTTACTCTCACTCTAACCTTAACCCTAACCCTAACCCTAACCCTAAACCTCACCATACCCTAACCCTATCCCTAAGCCTAACCCATAACCCTAAAACTAAACGTAACTCTAACCCTAACCCTAATCCTAACTCTATCCCTAACCCTTACCCTAACTCTAACTCTAACCTTACCCTAACCCTAACCCTAACCCTAAACTTAACCCTAACCCTAACCCTAATCATAACCCTAACCCTTACCCTAAACCTACCCAAACTCTTACCCTAACCATAACCCTTACCCTTACCCTAACCCTAACCCTAACCCTTAAACTAAACCTAACACTAAACCTAACCATACCCTAACCCTAAGCCTAAGCCTAACCCCTAACCCTAAAACTAAACGTAACTCTAACCCTAACCCTAAACCTAACTCTATCCCTAACCCTTACCCTAACTCTAACTCTAACCTTACCCTAACCCTAACCCTAAACCTAACCTTAACCCTAACCCTAACCCTAATCCTAACCCTAACCTTAACCCTAACCCTAAACCTAACCCTTGTCCTTATCCTAACCCTAACCCTAATCCTAACACTAACGCTAACCCTAACCCTAACCCTTACCCTTATCCTAACCCTAACCCTAAACCTAACACTCACCCTAACCCTAACCCTAACCCTAACCTCTAACCCTAACCCTAAACCTAACCCTAATCCTTACCTTATCCTAAACCTAAACCTAACACTAACACTTACCCTAACCCTAACCCTAATCCAAACCCTTACCCTTACCCTAACTCTCACCCTCAACCTAACCCTAAACCTAACCCTAACCCTAACCTTACCCCTAACACTTACCCTAAACCTAACACTAACCCTAACCCTAACGCTTATCCTTACCCTAACCCTAACCCTAACCCTAACCCTACCCTAACCCTAACCATTACCCTAACCCTAACCCTAATCCTATCCCTAACCCTTACCCTAAACCTACCCAATCTCTTACCCTAACCCTAACCCTTACCCTTACCCTAACCCTAAACCTAAACCTTAAACTAAACCTAACCCTAAACCTAACCATACCCTAACCCTACCCCTAAGCCTAACCCCTAACCCTAAAACTAAACGTAACTCTAACCCTAACCCTAACTCTATCCCTAACCCTTACCCTAACTCTAACTCTAACCTTACCCTAACCCTAACCCTAACCCTAACCTTAACACTAAACCTAACCCTAATCCTAACCCTAAACTTAACCCCAACCCTAAACCTAACCGTTGTCCTTATCCTAACCCTAACCCTAAACCTATCACTAACGCTAACCCTAACCCTAAACCTAACACTCACCCTAACCCTAACCCTAACCCTAACCTCTAACCCTAACCCTAAACCTAACGCTAACCCTTACCCTAACCCTAACCCTAAACCAAACCCTTACCCTTACCCTAACTCTCACCCTCACCCTAACCCTAAACCTAACCCTAACCCTAACCCTAACCTTACCCCTAACACTTACCCTAAACCTAACACAAATCCTAACCCTAACCCTAACCCTAACCCTAACCCTTAGGTTAACCCTATCCCTAACCCTAAACCTTACCCTAACTCTAAACTTAACCCTAACCCTAACCCCTAACCCAAAACCTTAACCTAACTCTAACCCTAACCCTAAGCCTAACCCTTACCCTTAACCAACCCTAACACTAACTCTAACCCTAACCCTAACCCTGACCCTTAACCTAACCCTAACCCTAACCCTAACCCTTACCCTTAACCAACCCTAAATCTAACCCTAAACCTAAACCTATGCCTAACCCTAACCCTAACCCTATCCCCTAACCCTAACTCTTAACCTAATGTTAAACCTAACCCTAACCCTTACACTTACCCTAACCCTAACCCTAACCCTAACACATAACCTGAGCCTAACCCTAACCCTAACCCTAACCCTTACCCTTACCCTAACCCTAACCCTAAACCTAACACGAACCCTAAACCTAACCCTAACCCTAACCCTTACCCTAAACCTAACCCTAACCTTAACCCTTACCCTTACCCTAACCGTAACCCTAACCCTAACCCTAACCCTAACCCTAACCCTAACCCTAACTCTAAACCTAAACCTTGCCCTTACCCTAACCCTAACCCTAAACCTAACACGATCCCTAACCCTAACCCTAACCCTTACCCTAACCCTAACCCTAACCCTTACCCTTACCCTAACCCTAACCCTAACCCTAACCCTAAACTTAACACTAACCTTAAACCTTGCCCTTACCCTAACCCTAACCCTAACCCTTACCCTAACCCTAAACCTAACCCTAACCTCAAACTTAATCCTAACCCTAACCCTAACCCTAACCCTTACCCTTACCCTTACCCTAACACTAAGCATAACCCTAACCCTACCCCTAATCCTACCCTACACCTTACCCTTACCCTTACCCTAACACTAAGCCTAACCCTAACCCTAACCCTAACCCTACCCTAACCATAACCCTAATCATAAGTCTAAACCTAACACTAACCCTAACTTTAACCCTAACCCTAACCCTAACCTAACCCTTACCCTTACCCTAACCCTAACCCTATCCTTAACCCCAACCCTAAACCTAACCCTAACCCTAACCCTAACCCTTACCCTAACCTACCCCTAACCATAACCCTAATCCTTACCCTAAACCTAACGCTAATCTTAACCCTTACCCTAACACTAAGCCTAACCCTAACCCTAACCCTAACCCTACCCTAACCATAAACCTAATCCTAAGTCTAAACCTAACACTAACCCTAACTTTAACCCTAACCCTAACCCTAACCTAACCCTTACCCTTACCCTAACCCTAACCCTATCCTTAACCCCAACCCTAAACCTAACCCTAACCCTAACCCTTACCCTTACCCTCACATTAACCTTAAAGCTAACCCAAACCCTAACCCTAACCTTAACTCTAACATTTATCCTTACCCTAACCCTAACCCTAAACCTAACCGTAACCGTAACCCTAACCCTAACCCTAACCCTAACCCTTACCCTAACCCTTACCCTAACCCTAACCCTAATCTTAACCCTAAACCTTACACTTCCTCTCACCCAAACCTTAACCCTTACCCTAACCCTAACCCTAACAGTTAAACTAAACCTAACCCTAAAAATAACCATACCGTAACCCTATCCCTAAGCCTAACCCCTAACCCTAAAACTAAACGTAACTCTAACCCTAACCCTAACCCTAAATCTATCCCTAACCCTTTCCCTAACTCTAACTCTAACCTTACCCTAAACCTAACCCTAACCCTAACCTTAACCCTAAACCTAACCCTAATCCTAACCCTAACCTTAACCCTAACCCTTAACCTAACCCTTGTCCTTACCGAACCCTAACCCTAAACCTAACACTCACCCTAACCCTAACCCTAACCCTAACCTCTAAACCTAACCCTAAACCTAACTCTAATCCTCACCCTTATCCTAAACCTAAACCTAACACTAACACTTACCCTTACCCTAAACCCTACCCTAACCCTAACCCTAACCCTAACCCTTACCCTAACCCTAACCCTAAACCAAACCCTTACCCTTACCCTAACTCTCACCCTCAACCTAACCCAAAACCTAACCCTAACCTTAACCTTACCCCTAACACTTACCCTAAACTTAACACTAACCCTAACCCTAACGCTTCTCCTTACCCTAACCCTAACCCTAACCCTAACCCTAACACTTACCCGCACCCTAACCCTAACCATAACCCTTACGTTAACCCTATCCCTAACCCTAACCCTTACCCTAACCCTAACCTTAACCCTAACCCTAACCCCTAACCCAAACCCTTAACCTAACTCTAACCCTAACCATAAGCCTAACCCTTACCCTTAACCAACCCTAACACTAACACTAACCCTAACCCTAACCCTGACCCTTAACCTAACCCTAACCCTAACACTAAGCCTTACCCTTAACCAATCCTAAATCTAACTCTAAACCTAATCCTATCCCTAAACCTAACCCTAACCCGAACCCCTAACCCTAACCCTTAACCTAATTCTAAACCTAACCCTAACCCTAACACTTACCCTTACCCTAACCCTAACACTTATCCTAACACTAACCCTAACCCTAACCCTAACCCTAACCCTAACACATAACCTGAGCCTAACCCTAACCCTAACCATAACCTTAACCCTTGCCCTTACCCTAACCCTAACCCTAACCCTTACCCTTACCCTAACCCTAACCCTTTCCCTAACCCTAAACTTAACACTAACCTTAAACCTTGCCCTTACCCTAACCCTAACCCTAACTCTAACCCTAACCCTAACCCTTACCCTAACCCTAACCCTAACCCTTACCCTAACCCTAACCCTAACCCTAAACTCAAACTTAACCCTCACCCTAAACCTAACCCTAACCCTTACCCTTACTCTAACACTAAGCCTAACCTAAACCTAACGTTAACCCTTACCCTAACCCTAACCCTAATCCTAACCCTAAACCTAACCCTAACCTCAACCTTAATCCTAACCCTAACCCTAACCCTAACCCTAACCCTACCCCTTACCCTAACACTAAGCATAACCCTAACCCTACCCCTAATCCTACCCTACACCTTACGCTTACCCTTACCCTAACACTAAGAATAACCCTAACCCTAACCCTAACCCTACCCTAACCATAACCCTAATCCTAACTCTAAACCTAACACTAACCCTAACATTAACCCTAACCCTAACCCTAACCTAACCCTTACCCTTACCCTAACCCTAACCCTATCCTTAACCCCAACCCTAAACCTAACCCAAACCCTAACCCTAACCCTTACCCTAACCCTACCCCTACCCCTAACCCTAATCCTTACCCTAAACCTAACCCTAACCCTAACCCTAACCCTAACACTTACCCGCACCCTAACCCTAACCATAACCCTTACGTTAACCCTATCCCTAACCCTAACCCTTACCCTAACCCTAACCTTTACCCTAACCCTAACCCCTAACCCAAACCCTTAACCTAACTCTAACCCTAACCCTAAGCCTAACCCTTACCCTTAACCAACCCTAACACTAACTCTAACCCTAACCATAACCCTGACCCTTAACCTATCCCTAAACCTAACCCTAACCCTTACCCTTAAACAAACCTAAATCTAACTCTAAAGCTAAACCTATCCCTAACCCTAACCCTAACCCCTAACCCTAACCCTTAACCTAATACTAAACCTAACCCTAACCCTAACACTTACCCTTACCCTAACCCTAACGCTTATCCTAACACTAACCCTAACCCTAACCCTAAACCTAACCCTAACACATAACCTGAGCCTAACCCTAACCCTAACCTTAACCCTAACCCTTGCCCTTACCCTAAACCTAACCGTAAACATAACACGAAGCCTAAACCTAAACCTAACCCTAACCCTTACCCTAACCCTAACCCTAACCCTTACCCTTACCCTAACCGTAACCCTAATCCTAACCTTAACCCTAACTCTAACCCTAACCCTTGCCCTTACCCTAACCCTAACCCTAAACCTAACACGAACCCTAACCCTAACCCTAACCCTTACCCTAACCCTAACCCTAACCCTTACCCTTACCCTAACACTAACCCTAACCCTAACCCTAAACTTAACACTAACCTTAAACCTTGCCCTTGCCCTAACCCTAACCCTAACTCTAACCCTAACCCTAACCCTTACCCTAACCCTAACCCTACCCTAACCTCAAACTTAACCCTCACACTAACCCTAACCCTAACCCTTACCCTTACTCTAACACTAACCCTAACCCTAACCCTAACCTAACCCTAACCTCAACCTTAATCCTAACCCTAACCCTAACCCTAACCCTAACCCTACCCCTTACCCTAACACTAAGCATAACCCTAACCCTACCCCTAATCCTACCCTACACCTTATGCTTACCCTTACCCTAACACTAAGCCTAACCCTAACCCTAACCCTAACCCTACCCTAACCATAACCCTAATCCTAACTCTAAACCTAACACTAACCCTAACTTTAACCCTAACCCTAACCTAACCCTTACCCTTACACTAACCCTAACCCTATCCTTAACCCCAACCCTAAACCTAACCCTAACCCTAACCCTTACCCTAACCCTACCCCTACCCCTAACCCTAATCCTTACCCTAAACCTAACCCTAATCTTAACCCTAACCCTTACCCTTACCCTCACATTAACCTTAAAGCTAACCCTAACCCTAACCCTAACCTTAACTCTAACATTTATCCTTACCCTAAACCTAACCCTAAACCTAACCCTAACCCCAACCCTAACCCTAACCCTAACCTTACCCTTACCCTAACCCTAACACTAAACCCTAACCCTAACCCTAACCCTAACCCTTACCCTAACCCTAACCCCAATCTTAACCCTAACCCTTACACTTACTCTCACCCTAACCTTAACCCTAACCCTAACCCTAACCCTAAACCTAACCATACCCTAACCCTAAACCTAAGCCTAACCCCTAACCCTAAAACTAAACGTAACTCTAACCCTAACCCTAACCCTAACTCTATCCCTAACCCTTACCCTAACTCTAACTCTAACCTTACCCTAACCCTAACCCTAACCCTAACCTTAACCCTAACCCTAAACCTAATCATAACCCTAACCCTTACCCTAAACCTACCCAAACTCTTACCCTAACCCTAACCCTTACCCTAACCCTAACCCTAAGCCTTAAACTAAACCTAACCCTAAACCTAACCATACCCTAACAATTACCCTAAGCCTAACCCCTAACACTAAAACTAAACGTAACTCTAACCCTAACCCTAACCCTAACCCTAACCTTAACCCTAAACCTAACCCTAATCCTAACCCTAACCTTAACCCTAACCCTAAACCTAACATTTGTCCTTATCCTAACCCTAACCCTAAACCTAACACTAACGCTAACCCTAACCCTAACCCTTACCATTATCCTAAACCTAACCCTAAACCTAACACTCACCCTAAACCTAACCCTAACCCTAACCTCTAACCCTAACCCTAAACCTAACTCTAATCCTTACCCTTATCCTAAACCTAAACCTAACACTAACACTTACCCTTACCCTAAACTCTACCCTAACCCTAACCATAACCCTAACCCTTACCCTAACCCTAACCCTAAACCAAACCCTTACCCTTACCCTAACTCTCACCCTCAACCTAACCCAAAACCTAACCCTAACCCTAACCTTACCCCTAACATTTACCCTAAACTTAACACTAACCCTAACCCTAACGCTTCTCCTTACCCTAACCCTAACCCTAACCCTAACACTTAACCGCACCGTAACCCTAACCATAACCCTTACGTTAACCCTATCCCTAACCCTAACCCTTACCCTAACCCTAACCTTAACCCTAACCCTAACCCCTAACCCAAACCCTTAACCTAACTCTAACCCTAACCGTAAGCCTAACCCTTACCCTTAATCAACCCTAACACTAACTCTAACCCTAACCCTAACACTGACCCTTAACCTAACCCTAACCCTAACCCTAACCCTTACCCTTACCCTTAAACAAACCTAAATCTAACTCTAAACCTAAACCTATCCCTAACCCTAACCCTAACCCTAACCCCTAACCCTAACCCTTAACCTAATGCTAAACCTAACCCTAACCCTAACACTTACCCTTACCCTAACCCTAACTCTTATCCTAACACTAACCCTAACCCTAACCCTAACCCTAAACCTAACACATAACCTGAGCCTAACCCTAACCCTAACCCTAACCCTAACCCTTGCTCTTACCCTAAACCTAACCCTAAACCTAACACGAAGCCTAAACCTAAACCTAACCCTAACCCTTACCCTAACCCTAACCCTAACCCTTACCCTTACCCTAACCGTAACCCTAATCCTAAACTTAACCCTAAGTCTAACCCTAAACCTTGCCCTTACCCTAAACCTAACCCTAAACCTAACACGAACCCTAACCCTAACCATAACCCTTACCCTAACCCTAAGCCTAACCCTTACCCTTACCCTAACACTAACCCTAACCGTAACCCTAAACTTAACACTAACCTTAAACCTTGCCCTTACCCTAACCCTAACCCTAACTCTAACCCTAACCCTAACCCTTACCCTAACCCTAACCCTAACCCTTACCTTAACCCTAACCCTAACCCTAACCTCAAACTTAACCCTCACCCTAACCCTAACCCTAACCCTTACCCTTACTCTAACACTAAGCCTAACCCTAAGCCTAAACTTAACCCTTACCCTAACCCTAACCCTAATCCTAACCCTAAACCTAACCCTAACCTCAACCTTAATCCTAACCCTAACCCTAACCCTACCCCTTACCCTTACCCTTACCCTAACCCTAAGCCTCACCCTAACCCTAACCCTAACCCTAACCCTACCATAACCATAACCCTAATCCTAACTCTAAACCTAACACTAACCCTAACTTTAACCCTAACCCTAACCCTAACCTAACCATTACCATTACCCTAACCCTAACCCTATCCTTAACCCCAAACCTAAACCTAACCCTAACCCTAACCCTAACCCTTACCCTAACCCTACCCCTAACCCTAACCCTAATCCTTACCCTAAACCAAACTCTAATCTTCACCCTAACCCTTACCCTTACCCTCACATTAACCTTAAACCTAACCCTAACTCTAACCTTAACTCTAACATTTATCCTTACCCTAACCCTAACACTAAACCTAACCCTAACCCTAAACCTAACCCTTATACTTACACTAACCCTAAACCTAACCCTAAACCTTACCGTTACCCTAAACCTAACCCTAACCCTAATCTTGACCCTAACTTTAACCCTAACTCTTAACCTTACCCTAACCCTAACCCTAACCCTAAGCCTAATCCTAACCCTGAACCTAACCCTAATCCTAACCCTAACCCTAACCCTAAGCATAACCCTAACCCTAACCCTAATTCTTAAACGTACGCTAACACTAAAACTGACCTTAACCCCAACCCTAAACCTAACCCTAACCCTAACACTAACCCTTACACTTACACTATCCCTAAACCTAACCCTAACCCTAACACTAACCATTACACTAAATCTAACCCTAATCCTAACCCTAACCCTTACCCTTACCCTAAACCTAACCCAAACCCTAAACCTAACCCTAACACTTACCCTAACCCTAACTGTTACCCTTACCCTAAACCACCCAAACCCTTAAACTAACCCTAATCCTAACCCTTACCCTAACCCTAACCCTAACCCTAACCCTTACCCTAACCCTAAACCTAATCCTAACCCTAACCTTAAAATTAACCCTAACCTGAACCCTAACCCTAACCCTAACCCTAACCCTTACCCTAACCCTAACCCTAACCCTAACCCTAACCTTAACACTAACCCTAACCCTAACCCTAACCCTAACCTTAACCCTAACCCTAACCCTAACCCTTACCCTTTCCCTAACCCTAACCCTAAACCTAACCCTCACCCTAACTCTAACCCTAACCTCAATCTTAATCCTAACCCTAACCCTAACCCTACCCCTTACCCTTACCCTTACCCTAACACTAAGCATAACCCTAACCCTACCCCTAATCCTACCCTACACCTTACCCTTACCCTTACCCTAACACTAAGCCTAACCCTAACCCTAACCCTAACCCTACCCTAACCATAACCCTAATCCTAACCCTAAACCTAACACTAACCCTAACTTTAACCCTAACCCTAACCCTAACCTAACCCTTACCCTTACCCTAACCCTAACCCTATCCTTAACCCCAACCCTAAACCTAACCCTAACCCTAACCCTAACCCTTACCCTAACCCTACCCCTAACCCTAACCCTAATCCTTGCCCTAAACCTAACGCTAATCTTAACCCTAACCCTTACCCTTACCCTCACATTAACCTTAAACCTAACCCTAACCCTAACCCTAACCTTAACTCTAACATTTATCCTTACCCTAACCCTAACCGTAAACCTAACCCTAACCCTAAACCTAACCCTTACCCTTACCCTAACCGTAAACCTAACCCTAAACCTTACCGTTACCCTAACCCTAACCCTAACCCTAATCTTGACCCTAACTTTAACCCTAACTCTTACCCTAACCCTAACCCTAACCCTAAGCCTAATCCTAAACCTGAACCTAACCCTAATCCTAACCCTAACCCTAACCCTAAGCATAACCCTAACACTAACCCTAATCCTTAAACGTACGCTAACCCTAAAACTAACCTTAACCCCAACCCTAAACCTAACCCTAACCCTAACACTAACCCTTACCCTTACCCTATCCCTAAACGTAACCCTAACCCTAACACTAACCATTACACTAACCCTAACCCTAATCCTAACCCTAACCCTTACCCTTACCCTAAACCTAACCCAAACCCTAAACCTAACCCTAACACTAA
This sequence comes from Megascapheus bottae, assembly GCA_024803745.1. Taxonomy (NCBI): domain Eukaryota; kingdom Metazoa; phylum Chordata; class Mammalia; order Rodentia; family Geomyidae; genus Megascapheus; species Megascapheus bottae. Next base: position 190,679 of record JANJXV010000932.1, on the reverse strand, counting down.
CCCTAACCCTAACCGTTACCCTTACCCTAAACCTAACAAAAACCCTTAAACTAACCCTAATCCTAACCCTTACCCTAACCCTAACCCTAAGCCTAACGGCTAACCCTAACCCTAAACCTAACTCTAACCCTAACCCTAACCCTAACCCTAACCTTAACACTAACCCTAACACTAACCCTAATCCTAACCCTAACCCTAACCCTAACCCTTACCCTTTCCCTAAACCTAACCCTAAACCTAACTCTCACCCTAACTCTAACCCTAAGTCTAACCTCTAAACCTAATCCTAACCCAAACCCTAATCCTTACCCTTATCCTAAACTTAACCCTAACACTAACACTTAGCCTTACCCTAAACCCTACACTAACCCTAACCCTAATCCTAACCCAAACCCTAATCCTTACCCTTATCCTAAACTTAACCCTAACACTAACACTGACCCTTACCCTAAACCCTACCCTCACCCTAACCCTAACCCTTACACTAACCCTAACCCTAACCCTAACCCTTAAACTAACCCTAACCCTAACCCTAACCCTAATCTTGACCCTAACTTTAACCCTAACTCTTACCCTTACCCTAACCCTAACCCTAACCCTAAGCCTAATCCTAACCCTGAACCTAACCCTAATCCTAACCCTAACCCTAACCCTAAGCATAACCCTAACCCTAACCCTAACCCTAATCCTTAAACGTACGCTAACCCTAACCCTAACCTTAACTCCAACCCTAAACCTAACCGTAACCCTAACACTAACCCTTACCCTTACCCTATCCCTAAACCTAACCCTAACGCTAACACTAACCATTACACTAACCCTAACCCTAAACCTACCCTAACCCTTATCCTAACCCTAACCCTAACCCTAACCTTAACCCTAACCCTAACCCTAACCCTTGCCCTTACCCTAAACCTAACCCTAAACCTAACACGAACCCTAACCCTAACCCTAACCCTAACCCTAACCCTTACCCTTTCCCTAACCCTAACCCTAAACCTAACCCTCACCCTAACCCAACCCTAACTCTAACCTCTAACCCTAATCCTAAACCAAACCCTAATCCTTACCCTTATCCTAAACTTAACCCTAACACTAACACTTACTCTTACCCTAAACCCTATCCTAACCCTAACCCTAACACTTACCCTAACCCTAAACCTAAACCTAACCTCAAACTTAACCCTCACCCTAACCCTAACCCTAACCCTTACCCTTACTCTAACACTAAGCCTAACCCTAACCCTAACCTTAACCCTTACCCTAACCCTAACCCTAAACCTAACCCTAAACCAAACCCTAACCTCAACCTTAATCCTAACCCTAACCCTAACCCTACCCCTTACCCTTACCTTTACCCTAACACTAAGCATAACCCTAACCCTACCCCTAATCCTACCCTACCGCTTACCCTTACCCTTACCCTAACACTAAGCCTAACCCTAACCCTAACCCTAACCCTACCCTAACCATAACCCTAATCCTATCCTTAACCCCAACCCTAAACCTAACCCTAACCCTAACCCTTACCCTAACCCTAACCCTAAACCTAACCCTAACCCTAAACCTAACCCTTACCCTTACCCTAACCCTAAACCTAACCCTAAACGTTACCGTTACACTAATCCTAACCCTAACCCTAATCTTGACCCTAACTTTAACCCTAACTCTTACCCTTACCCTAACCCTAACCCTAAGCCTAAGCCTAATCCTAAACCTGAACCTAACCCTAATCCTAACTCTAACCCTAATCCTAAGCATAACCCTAACCCTAACCCTAATCCTTAAACGTACGCTAACCCTAAAACTAACCTTAACCCCAACCATAAACCTAACCCTAACCCTAACCCTAACCCTTACCCTTACCCTATCCATAAACCTAACCCTAACCCTAACACTAACCATTACCCTAACCCTAACCCTAATCCTAACCCTAACCCTTACCCTTACCCTAAACCTAACCCAAACCCTAAACCTAACCCTAACACTTACCCTAACCCTAACCGTTACCCTTACCCTAAACCTAACCCAAACCCATAAACTATCCCTAAACCTAACCCTTACCCTAACCCTAACCCTAAGCCTAACCGCTAACCCTAACCCTAAACCTAACTCTAACCCTAACCCAAACCCTAACCCTAACCCTAACCCTTACCCTAACCCTAACCCTAACCCTAAACATAACACTAACCCTAACACTAACCCTAACCCTAACCTTAACCCTAACCCTAACCCTAACCCTTGCCCTTACCCTAAACTTAACCCTAAACCTAACACGAACCCTAACCCTAACGCTCACCCTAACTCTAACCCTTACCCTTTCCCTAACCCTAACGCTAAACCTAACCCTCACCCTAACCCTAAACCTAAGTTTAACCTCTAAACCTAATCCTAACCCAAACTCTAATCCTTACCCTTATCCTAAACTTAACCGTAACACTAACACTTACCCTTACCATAAACCCTACCCTAACCCTAACCCTAACCCTTACTATAACCCTAACCCTAACCCTAACCCTAATCTTAACCCTAACTCCAACTCTAACCCTTACCCTAACCCTAACCCTAACGCTAACGCTTACCATAACCCTAACCCTAAACCTAACCCAGAACCTTAAACTAACCCTAACCCTAACCCTTACCCTAACCCTAAGCCTAAGCCTAACCCCTAAACCTAACCCTAAACCTAACTCTAAACCTAACCCTAACCCTAACCCTTACCCTAAACCTAAACCTAACCCTAACCCTAACATTAACACTAACCCTAATCCTAACCCTAACCCTAACCATTACCCTATCCCTAACCCTAACCCTAACCTCAAACTTAACCCTAACCCTAACCCTAACCCTAACCCTAACCTAACCCATAACATTAATCTTAACCCCTACCCTAACCCTTACCCTAACCCTAACCCTAACCCTAACCCCAACCCTTACCCTTACTCTAACCCTAACCCTAACACTAAACTTAACCCTAACCCTTACCCTAACCCTAACCATAACCCTTCCTTTAACTCTAACCCTAACGTCAACCCTAACCCTACCCCTAACCCTAACCCTTACCCTTACCCTAACACTTACCCTATCCCTAACCCTAACACTTACCCTAACCCTAACCCTTATCCTAACCCTAACCATAACCCTAACCCAAACAAGTAACCTAACCCATAACATTAACCTTAACCCCTAACCCTAACTCTTACCCTAACCCTAAACCTAACCCTAACCCTTACCCTAACCCTAAACCTAACCATAACCTTAACACTAACCCTAACCCTAACCCTAACCCTAACCTTAACCCTAACCCTAAACCTAACCCTTGCCCTTACCCTAAACCTAACCCTAAACCTAACACGAACCCTAACCCTAACGCTAACCCTAACCCTAACCCTTACCCTTTCCCAAACCCTAACCCTAAACCTAACCCTCACCATAACCCTAACCCTATCTCTAACCTCTAACCCTAATCCTAAACCAAACATTAATCCTTACCCTTATCCTAAACTTAACCCTAACACTAACACTTACCCTTACCCTTAACCCTACCCTACCACTAACCCTAACCCTCACCCTAACCCTAACCCTAACCTTAACCCTAACCCTAACCCTAACCCTAATCTTGACCCTAAATCTTAACCTTACCCTAAACCTAACCTTAACCCTAAGCCTAACCCTAACCCTGAACCTAACCCTAATCCTAACCCTAACACTAACCCTAAGCATAACCCTAACCCTAACCCTTACCCTTACCCTAAACCTAACCCTAACCCTAAACCTAACCCTAACACTTACCTTAACCCTAACCCTTACCCTTAACTAACCCTAACCCTAAACCTTAAACTAACCCTAACCCTAACCCTTACCCTAACCCTAACCCTAAGCCTAACCTCTAACCCTAACCCTAAACCTAACTCTAACCCTAACCCTAACCCTAAACCTAACCCTAACCCTTACCCCAACCCTAAACCTAACCCTAAACCTAACCTTAACACTAACCCTAACCCTAACCCTAACCCTAACCTTAACCCTAACCCTAACCCTAACCCTTGCCCTTACCCTAAACCTAACCCTAAACCTAACAGGACCAGTAACCCTAACGCTAACCCTAACCCTAACCCTTACCCTATCCCTAACCCTAACCCTAAACTCAAACTTAACCCTAACCCTAAGCCTAACCCTAACCTAACCCACAACATTAATCTTAACCCCTAACCCTAACCCTTACCCTAACCCTAACCCTAACCCTAACCCCAACCCTTACCCTTACTCTAACACATAACCTGAGCCTAACCCTAACCCTAACCGTAACCCTAACCCCAAACCTAAACCTAATCCTTACCCTATCCCTAACCCTAATCACAAACCTAACCCTAAACCTAACCCTAATCCTTAACCGTACCCTAACCCTAAACCTAACCCTAACCCTTACCATAACCATAACCCTAATCCTAACCCTAAAGCTAACCCTAACCCTAACCTTAACCCTAACCCTAACCCTAACTCTTACCCTTACCCTAACCCTAACCCTAACACTAACCCTGAACCTAACTTTAACCCTAACCCGTACCCTTACCCTAATACTAACCGTAACGGTAACCATAATCCTAACACTTACCCTAACCCTAATCCTAACCCTAACCGTAACCCTAACACATAACCTGAGTCTAACCCTAACAATAACCGTAACCCTAACCCCAAACCTAAACCTAATCCTAACCCTAACCCTAACCCTAAGCATAAACCTAACCCTAACCCTAACCCTAATCCTTAAACGTACCCTAACCCTAAACCTAACCTTAACCCCAACCCTAAACCAAACCCTAACCCTAACCCTAACCCTTACCCTTACCCTATCCCTAAACCTAACCCTAACACTAACCATTACACTAACCCTAACCCTAATCCTAACCCTCACCCTTACCCTTACCCTAACCCTAACCCTAACCCTAAACCTAAACCAAACTCTTACCCTAACCCTAACCCTTACCCTTACCCTAACCCTAACCCTAAACCTTAAACTAACCCTAACCCTAACCCTAACCCTTACCCTAACTCTAAGCCTAACCCCCTACCCTAACCCTAACCCTAAGCCTAACCCCTTACCCTAAAACTAAACGTAACTCTAACCCTAACCCTAAACCTAACTCTATCCCTAACCCTTACCCTAACTCTAACTCTAACCTTACCCTAACCCTAACCCTAACCCTAACCTTAACCCTAAACCTAACCCTAATCCTAACCGTAACCTTAACCCTAACCCTAAACCTAACCCTTGTCCTTATCCTAACCCTGACCCTAAACCTAACACTAACGCTAACCCTAACCCTAACCCTTACCATTATCCTAACCCTAACCCTAAACCTAACACTCACCCTAACCCTAACCCTAACCCTAACCTCTAACCCTAACCCTAAACCTAACACTAATCCTTACACTTATCCTAAACCTAATCCTAACACTAACACTTACCCTTACCCTAAACCCTACCCTAACACTAACCCTAACCCTAACACTTACCCTAACCCTAACCCTAAACCAAACCCTTTCCCTTAACCTAACTCTCACCCTCAACCTAACCCTAAACCTAACCCTAACCCTAACCTTACCCCTAACACTTACCCTAAACCTAACACTAACCCTAACCCTAACGCTTATCCTTTCCCTAACCCTAACCCTAACCCTAACCCTAACACTTACCCGAACCCTAACCCTAACCATTACCCTAACCATAACCCTTCCTTTAACTCTAACCCTAACCTCAACCCTAACCCTACCCCTAACCCTAACCCTTACCCTTACCCTAACCCTAACCCTAACCCTAACCCTAACACTTACCCTAACCCTAACACTTATCCTAACCCTAACCATAACCCTTACCCTAACCCTAACCCTAAGCCTTGCCCTTACCCTAACCCTAACCCTAACTTTAACCCTAACCCTAATCCTTACCCTAACCCTAGCCCTAAACCTAACCCTTACCCTAACCCTAACCCTAACCCTAACCTCAAACTTAACCCTAACCCTAAACCTACCCCTCACCCTTACTCTAACACTAAGACTAACCCTTACCCTAACCCTAACCCTAACCCTAACCCTTACCGTAACCCTAACCCTAATCCTAACCTTAAACCTAACCCTAACCGTAACCCTAACCTCAACCTTAACCCTAACCCTAACCTTACCCCTTACCCTTAAACTTACCCTAACACTAAGCGTAACCCTAACCCTAATCCTAACCCTAAACCTTATCCTATCCATAACCCTAATCCTAACCCTAAAGCTAACCCTAAACCTAACCTTAACCCTAACGCTAACCCTAACACTTACCCTTACCCTAACCCTAACCTAACACTAACCCTGACCCTAAATTTAACCCTAACCCGTACCCTTACCCTAATACTAACCGTAACCCTAACCCTAATCCTAACACTTACCCTAACCCTAACCCTAACCGTAACCCTTACCTTAACCCTAACCCTAACCCTAACCCTAACCCTTACCCTAACCCTAACCCTAACCCTAACCCTAACCCCAAACTTAACCCTAACCCTAACCCTAACCCTCACACTTACTCTAACACTAAGACTAACCCTTACCCTAACCCTAACCATAACCCTAACCCTAACCCTTACCTTAACCCTAACCCTAATCCTAACCTTAAACCTAACCCTAACCGTAACCCTAACCTCAACCTTAACCCTAACCCTAACCCTAACCTTACCCCTTACCCTCACCCTTACCCTAACACTAAGCATAACCCTAACCCTTACCCTAACCGTAACACTAATCCTAACCCTAAAGCTAACGCTAACCCTAACCTTAACCCTAACCCTAACCCTAACTCTTACCCTTACCCTAACACTAACCCTAACACTAACCCTGACCCTAACTTTAACCCTAACCCGTACCCTTACCCTAATACTAACCGTAACCGTAACCCTAATCCTATCACTTACCCTAACCCTAACCCTAACCGTAACCCTAACCCTAACACATAACCTGAGCCTAACCCTAACCCTAACCGTAACCCTAACCCCAAACCTAAACCTAATCCTAACCCTAACCCTAACCCTAAGCATAAACCTAACCCTAACCCTAACCCTAACCCTAATCCTTAAACGTACCGTAACCCTAAACCTAACCTCAACCCCAACCCTAAACCTTAAACTAACCCTAACCCTAACCCTAACCCTTACCCTATCCCTAAACCTAACCCTAACCCTAACACTAACCATTACACTAACCCTAAACCTAATCATAACCCTAACCCTTACCCTTACCCTAACCCTAACCCTAACCCTAAACCTAAACCAAACTCTTACCCTAACCCTAACACTTACCCTTACCCTAACCCTAACCCTAAACCTTAAACTAACCCTAACCCTAACCCTAACCCTTACCCAAACCCTAAGCCTAACCCCTAACCCTAAACCTAAACCTAACTCTAACCCTAAACCTAACCCTAACCCTAAGCCTTACCCTAACCCTAACCCTTACCCTAACCCTATCCTTAAAGCTAACCCTAACCCTAACCCAAACCTTAACCCTGACCCTAACCCTAACCCTTGCCCTTACCCTAACCCTAACCGTAAACCTAACACGAACCCTAACCCTAACCCTAACCCTCACCCTAACCCTAACCCTAACTCTAACCTCTAAGTCTACCCCTAAACCAAACCCTTATCATTACCCTTATCCTAAACTTAACCCTAACACTAACACTTACCCTTACCCTAAACCCTACCCTAACTGTAACCCTAACCCTTACCCTTACCCTAACCATAACCCTAACCCTAACGTTAACACTAACCCTAACCCTTGCCCTTACTCTAAACTTAACCCTAACTCTAACCCTAACCCTAACACTTACCCTAACCCTAACCCTAACCCTAACCCTTACCCTAATCCTAACCCTAACCCGAACCTCAAACCTAACCCTAACCCTAACCCTAACCTCAACTTTAACCCTAACCCTAACCCTTACCCTACCCCTTACCCTTACCCTTACCCTAACAATAAGCCTAACCCTAACCCTAAGCCTTATTCTACCATAACCCTAAACCTAACCCTAACCCTAACCCTTACCCTAACCCTAACCCTAACCCTAAACCTTACCCTAACCTTAACCCTAATCTTAACCCTAAACCTTACCCTTACCCTAACCCTAACCATTACCCTAACCCTAACCATAATCCTAACCCTAACCCTTACCCTAAACCTACCCAAACTCTTACCCTAACCCTAACCCTTAGCCTTACCCTAACCCTAACCCTAACCCTTAAACTAAACCTAACCCTAAACCTAACCATACCCTAACCCTAACCCTAAGCCTAACCCCTAACCCTAAAACTAAACATAACTCTAACCCTAACCCTAACCCTAACTCTAACCCTAACCCTTACCCTAACTCAAACTCTAACCTTAACCCTAACCCTAAACCTAACCCTTGTCCTTATCCTAACCCTAACCCTAAACCTAACACTAACGCTAAACCTAACCCTAACCCTTACCCTTATCCTAACCCTAACCCTAAACCTAACACTCACCCTAACCCTAACCCTAACCCTAACCTCTAACCCTAACCCTAAACCTAACCCTAATCCTTACCCTTATCCCAAACCTAAACCTAACACTAACACATACCCTTACCCTAAACCCTACCCTAACCCTAACCCTAAACCTAACCCTTACCCTAACCCTAACCCTAAACCAAACCCTTACCCTTACCCTAACTCTCACCCTCACCCTAACCCTAAACCTAACCCTAAGCCTAACCTTACCCCTAACACTTACCCTAAACCTAACACTAACCCTAACCCTAACGCTTATCCTTACCCTAACCCTAACCCTAACCCTAACCCTAACACTTACCCGAACCCTAAACCTAACCATAACCCTTACGTTAACCCTATCCCTAACCCTTACCCTAACCCTAACATTAACCCTAACCCTAACCCCTAACCCAAACCCTTAACCTAACTCTAACCCTAACCCTAAGCCTAACCCTTACCCTTAACCAACCCTAACACTAACTCTAACCCTAACCCTAACCCTGACCCTTAACTTAACCCTAACCCTAACCCTAACCCTTACCCTTAACCAACCCTAAATCTAACTCTAAACCTAAACCTATCCCTAACCCTAACCCTAACCCTAACCCCTAACCCTAACCCTTAACCTAATGCTAAACCTAATCCTAAGTCTAAAACTTACCCTTACCCTAACCCTAACCCTTATCCTAACACTAACCCTAACCCTAACCCTAACCCTAACACATAACCTGAGCCTAACCCTAACCCTTACCCTTAACCTAATCCTAACCCTAACCTTGACCCCAACCATAAACCTAATCCTAACTCTAACCCTAACCCTTAACCTAACCCTAACCCTAAACCTAACCCTATCACCTACCCCTACCCTAAACCTAACCCTAACACTTATACTAACCCTAAACCTAATCCTAACCCTAACCCTAACCCTTAACCTTACCCTAACACTAACCCTAACCCCTAACCCTAACCCTTACCCTAACCCTAACCCAAACCCTAACCCTTACCCTAACCCTAAACCTAACCCTTACTCTAACCCTAACCCTAACCTCAATCTTAACCCTAAACCTAACCCTAACCCTTACCCTTCCCCTAACCCTAACACTAACCCTAACCTTAATCCTAACCTTAACCCCAAACCTAAACCTAATCCTAACCCTAACCTTAACCCTTACCCTAACACTAACCCTAACCCTAACCCTAACCCTAACCCTAACACTTACACTTACCCTAACCCTAACCCTTATCCTAACCCTAACACTAACCCTAACCCTAACCCTTTACCTAACCCTAACAATAATCCTAACCCGTAACCCTAACCCTTTCCCTAGCCCTAACCTTAACCCTAATCCTTACCCTTACTCTAACCATAACACTAAGTCTATCCCTAACCCTAACACTAGCCCTAAGCCTTACCCTTACCCTAACACTAACATTAACCCTAACCCTAACCTTAAATCTAAACCTTATCCTTACCCTAACCCTAACCCTAACCCTAACGTTAACACTAACCCTAACCCTTGCCCTTACTCTAAACTTAACCCTAACTCTAACCCTAACCCTAACACTTACCCTAACCCTAACCCTAACCCTAACCCTTACCCTAATCCTAACCCTAACCCGAACCTCAAACCTAACCCTAACCCTAACCCTAACCTCAACTTTAACCCTAACCCTAACCCTTACCCTACCCCTTACCCTTACCCTTACCCTAACAATAAGCCTAACCCTAACCCTAAGCCTTATTCTACCATAACCCTAAACCTAACCCTAACCCTAACCCTTACCCTAACCCTAACCCTAACCCTAAACCTTACCCTAACCTTAACCCTAATCTTAACCCTAAACCTTACCCTTACCCTAACCCTAACCATTACCCTAACCCTAACCATAATCCTAACCCTAACCCTTACCCTAAACCTACCCAAACTCTTACCCTAACCCTAACCCTTAGCCTTACCCTAACCCTAACCCTAACCCTTAAACTAAACCTAACCCTAAACCTAACCATACCCTAACCCTAACCCTAAGCCTAACCCCTAACCCTAAAACTAAACATAACTCTAACCCTAACCCTAACCCTAACTCTAACCCTAACCCTTACCCTAACTCAAACTCTAACCTTAACCCTAACCCTAAACCTAACCCTTGTCCTTATCCTAACCCTAACCCTAAACCTAACACTAACGCTAAACCTAACCCTAACCCTTACCCTTATCCTAACCCTAACCCTAAACCTAACACTCACCCTAACCCTAACCCTAACCCTAACCTCTAACCCTAACCCTAAACCTAACCCTAATCCTTACCCTTATCCCAAACCTAAACCTAACACTAACACATACCCTTACCCTAAACCCTACCCTAACCCTAACCCTAAACCTAACCCTTACCCTAACCCTAACCCTAAACCAAACCCTTACCCTTACCCTAACTCTCACCCTCACCCTAACCCTAAACCTAACCCTAAGCCTAACCTTACCCCTAACACTTACCCTAAACCTAACACTAACCCTAACCCTAACGCTTATCCTTACCCTAACCCTAACCCTAACCCTAACCCTAACACTTACCCGAACCCTAAACCTAACCATAACCCTTACGTTAACCCTATCCCTAACCCTTACCCTAACCCTAACATTAACCCTAACCCTAACCCCTAACCCAAACCCTTAACCTAACTCTAACCCTAACCCTAAGCCTAACCCTTACCCTTAACCAACCCTAACACTAACTCTAACCCTAACCCTAACCCTGACCCTTAACTTAACCCTAACCCTAACCCTAACCCTTACCCTTAACCAACCCTAAATCTAACTCTAAACCTAAACCTATCCCTAACCCTAACCCTAACCCTAACCCCTAACCCTAACCCTTAACCTAATGCTAAACCTAATCCTAAGTCTAAAACTTACCCTTACCCTAACCCTAACCCTTATCCTAACACTAACCCTAACCCTAACCCTAACCCTAACACATAACCTGAGCCTAACCCTAACCCTTACCCTTAACCTAATCCTAACCCTAACCTTGACCCCAACCATAAACCTAATCCTAACTCTAACCCTAACCCTTAACCTAACCCTAACCCTAAACCTAACCCTATCACCTACCCCTACCCTAAACCTAACCCTAACACTTATACTAACCCTAAACCTAATCCTAACCCTAACCCTAACCCTTAACCTTACCCTAACACTAACCCTAACCCCTAACCCTAACCCTTACCCTAACCCTAACCCAAACCCTAACCCTTACCCTAACCCTAAACCTAACCCTTACTCTAACCCTAACCCTAACCTCAATCTTAACCCTAAACCTAACCCTAACCCTTACCCTTCCCCTAACCCTAACACTAACCCTAACCTTAATCCTAACCTTAACCCCAAACCTAAACCTAATCCTAACCCTAACCTTAACCCTTACCCTAACACTAACCCTAACCCTAACCCTAACCCTAACCCTAACACTTACACTTACCCTAACCCTAACCCTTATCCTAACCCTAACACTAACCCTAACCCTAACCCTTTACCTAACCCTAACAATAATCCTAACCCGTAACCCTAACCCTTTCCCTAGCCCTAACCTTAACCCTAATCCTTACCCTTACTCTAACCATAACACTAAGTCTATCCCTAACCCTAACACTAGCCCTAAGCCTTACCCTTACCCTAACACTAACATTAACCCTAACCCTAACCTTAAATCTAAACCTTATCCTTACCCTAACCCTAACCCTAAACCTAAACTTTACCCTTACCATAACCCTAAACCTAATCCTTACTCTTACCCTTACCATAACCCCAACCCTAACCCTAAACCTAACCCTAAACTTAGCCCTAACCCTTACCTTGCCCTAAACCTAACCCTAACCCTAAAACTTACCCTAACACTAACCCTAACCCTAAGCCTTACCCTTACCCTAACGCTACCCCTAACCCTAACACTTACCATAACCCTAACCGTAATGCTAACACTAACACTAACCCTAAACCTAACCCTAACCCTTACCCTTACCCTAACCCTAACCCTAACCCTAAACCTAACCCTAACCTCAACCTTAACCCCAACCCTAACCCTAACCCTAACCCTAACTCTTACCCTTACTCTAACCCTAACCCTAACCCTAACCTCAACCTTACCCTAACCCTAACCCCAACAGTAACCCTTACCCTTACCCTTACCCTTACCAAACACTAACCCTAACCCTAAACCTAAACCTAACCCTAACCTCAACCTTAACCCTAACCCTAACCCTAAACTCAACCTTAACCCTAACCCTAATCCTAAACCTTAACCTTATCCTAACCCTAACCCTAACCTTAACCCCAACCCTAAACCTACCCTAACCCTAACCCTTACCCTAACCGTAATCCTAACCCTAACCCTAACACTTACCTTTACCCTAACCCTAAACCTTATCCTAACCTTAACCCTAACCTTTAACCTAACCCTAACACTAAGCCTAACGCCTAACCCTAACCCTTACCCTAACCCTAACTTTACCCCTAACCCTAACCCTAATCCTAAACCTTAGACTTACCCTCTCCCTAACCCTAACCCAAAACCTAAACCTAACCCTAACCCTAACCCTAACAACTAACCCTAACTCTAATCCTACCCCTTACCCTTACCCTAACCCTATCCCTAAACCTAACACTTACCATAACTCTAACCTTAATGCTAACACTAACCCTAACCCTAAACCTTACCCTAACCCTAAACCTAACACTAACCCTAAACCTAACCCTAACCCTTACCCTTTCCCTAACCCTAACACTAACCCTAACCCTTACCCTAACCCTAACCCTAAAACTAAACCTAACCCTACCCTTAACCCTAACCCTAACCCTAACCCTAAATCTAACCCTAACCCTTAGCCTTACCTTACCCTAAACCTAACCCTAAAACTAACCCTAACCCTAACCTTGACCCTTACCCTAGCCCTAACCCTAACCCTAAACCTAACCCTAACCCTAACCCAAACACCTAACCCTAACCCTAACCCTAACCCTTACCCTTACTGTAACCATAACCCTATCCCTAACACTTACCCTAACCCTAAGCCTAACCCTTACCCTTAACCTAATCCTAACCCTAAACTTAACCCCAACCCTAAACCTAACACTAACCCTAACCCTAACCCTTACCCTAACTCTATCCCTAACCCTAACCCTTATCCTAACCCTAACCCTAACCCTTCCCCTTCCCATACGCTAACCCTAACCCTAACACTAACACTTACTCTAACCCTAACCCTAACCCTTCCCCTTCCCTAATCCTAACCCTAACTTTAACCCCAACTCCAAACCTAACCCTAACACTAACCCTAACCCTTACACTAACCCTAATCCTAACTCTAACCCTAACACACTTACCCTAACTTTAACCCTTATCCTAACCCTAACCCTAACCCGAACACTAACTCTAACCGTTAACCTAACCCCTAACCCTAACCCTTACCCTAACCCTAACCCTAACCCTAATCCTTACCCTTACTCTAACGCTAACCCTAACTTTAACCCCAACCCCAAAACTAACCCTAACCCGAACCCTAACCCTAACTCTAACCCTAACCCTAACCCTAACCCTTACCCTTACCCTAACCCTAACCTTAACCCTAACCCTAACCCTAACCCTAACGTTAATTCTAAACCTTATCCTTACCCTAACCCTAAACCTAAACCTAACCCTAACCCTAAAACTAACCCTTACACTTACCCTAACGGTAAATCTAAACCTAACACTTACCCTTACCATAAACCTAACCCTAACACTAACCCTAACACTTACACTTATCCTAACCGTAACCCTAACCCTAACTCGTACCCTAAGCATAACCCTAACCTTACCCCTAAGCCTAACCTTAACCATAACCATAACCCTAACGAAAACCCTTAAACTAACCCAATCCCTAAACCTAACCCGAACTGTAACCCTCTCCACAACCCTAAATCTTATCCTTACCCTAACCCTAAACCTAAACCTAACACTAACCTTAAACCCTAACCCTACCCCTCACCGTAACCCTAAACCTAACCCTAACCCTAACCGTAAGCCTTACCCTAACCCTAACCCCAACACTAAACCTAACCCTAACCCTAACCCTTACCCTAACCCTAACCTTAACCTCAACACTAAACCTAACCCTAACCCTAAACCTTACCCTTACCTTTACCCTAACCCTACCCCGAAACCTAAACCTAACCTCAACCTTAACCCTAACCCTAACCCTAAACCTAACCCTAACCTCAACCTTAACCCTAACCCTAATCCTAAACCTTAACCTTACCCTAACCCTAACCCTAAGCTTAACCCCAACCCTAAACCTACCCTAACCCTAACCCTCACCCTAACCATAATCCTAACCCTAACCCTAACACTTACCTTTACCCTAACCCTAACCCTTATCCTCACCTTAACCCTAAACTTAAACCTAACCTTTAACCTAACCCTAACACTAACCCTAACTCCTAACCCTAACTCTTACCCTAACCCTAAATCCAACCCTAACCCTAACACTTACCCTTACTCTAACCCTAACCCTAACTCTAATCCTAATCCTACACCTAACCCTAACCCTTAACCTAACCCTAACCCTAACCCTTCCTCTAACCATAACCCTAACCTCAACCATAACCCTAACCCTAACCCTAACCCTAACCCTAACCCTTACCCTAACACTAACCCTAAACCTAACCCGAACCCTAAACCTAAACCTAACCCTAACCCTTATCCTTTCCCTAACCTACCCCTAACAGTAACCCTTAACTTTACCATAACCCTAAACTTAAACCTTACCCTAACCCTAAACCTAACTTTACCCCTAACCCTAACCCTAATCCTAAACCTTAAACTTACCCTCACCCTAACCCTAACCCAAAACCTAAACCTAACACTAACCCTAACCCTATCAAATAACCCTAACCCTAACCCTAACCCTTACCCTTACCCTAACCCTACCCCTAACCCTAACACTTACCATAACCTAACCTTAATCCTAACACTAACCCTAACCCTAAACCTAACCCTAATCCTTACCCTAACCCTAAACCTAACCCTAACACTTACTCTTTCCCTAACCCTAACCCTAACCCTTACCCTTACCCTAACCCTAAAACTAACCCTATCCTTAACCCTAACCTTAACCCTAACCCTAACCCTAACCCTAAATCTCACCCTAACCCTTAGCCTTACCTTACCCTAACCCTAACCCTAAACCTAACCCTAACCCTAACCCTAACCCTTACCCTTACTGTAACCCTAACCCTATCCTTAACACTTACCCTAACCCTAAGCCTAACCCTTACCCTTAACCAATCCTAACCCTAACCGTAACCCCAGCCCTAAACCTAACACTAACCCTAACCCTAACCCTTACCCTAACTCTATCCCTAACCCTAACCCTTATCCTTACCCTAACCCTAACACTAACTCTAACCCTAACCCTAACCATTCCCCTCCCCCTACCCTAACCCTAACCCTAACCCTAACACTTACTCTAACCCTTACCCTAACCTTACCCTTCCCTAATCATAACCCTAATTTTAACCCCAACCCCAAACCTAACCCTAACACTAACCCTAACCCTTACACTAACCCTAATCCTAACTCTAACCCTAACAATTACCCTTACCCTAACTTTAACCCTTATCCTAATCCTAACCCTAACCCGAACACTAACTAAAACCCTTAACATAACCCCTAACCCTAAACCTTACCCTAACCCTAACCCTAACCCTAATCCTTACCCTTACTCTAACCCTAACCCTAACTTTAACCCAACCCCAAACCTAACCCTAACCCGAAACCTAACCCTAAATATAACCCTTACCCTAACCCTAACCCTTATCCTTACCCTAACCCTAACCTTAACCCTAACCCTACCCCTAACCATAACCTTAATTCTAAACCTTATCCTTACCCTAACCCTAAACCTAAACCTAACACTTACCCTTACCCTAACCCTAACCCTAAACCTAAATCTAACCCTAACCCTTACCCTTACCCTTACACTTACCCTATTGCTAACCCTAACCCTAACCCTAACCCTTACCCTAACCCTAACCCTACCCCTAACCCTTACCTAACCCTAACCCTAACCCTTACCCTTACCCTTACCGTATTGCTAGCCCTAACCCTAACCCTAACCCTTACCCTAACCATAACCCTAACCCTAACCGTAACCCTAAACCTAACAATAAACTTAACCCTAACCCTAACCCTATAACTTACCCTAAACATAACATTAACCCCAACACTAAACCTAACCCTAACCCTAACCCTAACACTTACCCTTACCCTATCCCTAACCCTAAACCTAACCCGAACCCTAACCCTAACTCAAACCTTTACCCTAACCCTAACCCTAATCCTAAACCTAAACCTAAACCTTACCCTAACCCTAACCCTAACCCTAAATCTAAACCTAACCCTAACCTTAACACTAACCATTACCCTTACCCTAACCCTAACCCTAACCCTAACCCTAAACCTAAACCTAAACATAACCGGAACCCTAACACTTACCCTTAACCCAAACTAACCCTAAACATAAACCTAACCCTTACCCTTACACTCACCCTAACCCTAACCTTAAACCTAACCCTAACCCTAACCCTAACACTAACCCTAACCCTTACCCTAACACTAACCCTAACCCTAACCCTAACACTTAGTCTATCCCTAACCCTAACCCTAACCCTAAACCTTACCATTAAGCTAACCCTAACCCTAACCTTAACCAAATCCTAACCCTACCCCTAACCCTAACCCTTACCCTAACCCTAACCCTAAACCTAACCCAAAACATAACCCTAAACCTAACCCTAACCCTTACCCTTTTCCTAACCCTAAACCTAACCCGAACCTTAACCTTTACCCTTACCCTAACCCTAACCCAAACCTAACCCTAACCCTAACCTTACCCCTAACCTAACCTTAACCGTAAACCTTACACTTTCCCTTACCCTAACCCTAACCCTAAAACTAACCATAACCCTCACCCTAATCCTAACCCTTATCCTTTCCCTAAACCTAAACCTAACCCTAAAAATAAACCTTACCCTTACCCTAACCTTAACCCTAATCCTAACCCTAACCCTAACCCTAACCCTAACCCTAACCTTAACCCTAAACCTAACCCTAACCCTAACCCTTACCCTTACCCTTACCCTAACCCTAACCCTAAAACTAACCCTAACCCTACCCTAATACTAAACTTTACCCTTACTCTAACCCCAACCCTAAACCTAAACCTAACCCTAACCCTAACCCTAACACCTAAACCTAACCCTAACCCTAACCCTTACCCTTACCCTTACCGTAACCCTAACCCTAACCCTAACACTTACCCTAACCCTAACCCTAACCCTTACCCTTAACCTAATCCTAACCCTAAACTTGACCCCAACCCTAAACCTAATCCTAACTCTAACCCTAACCCTTACCCTAACCCTAACCCTAAACCTAACCCTATGACCTCCCCTTACCCTAACCTTAACCCTAACCCTTATCCTAACCCTAACCCTAACCCTAACCCTAACCTAACCCTTAACCTAACCCTAACACTAACCCTAACCTGTAACCCTAACCCTTTCCCTAACCCTAACCCTAAACCTAACCCTTACCCTTACTCTAACCCTAACACTAAGTCTATCCCTAACCCTAACACTAACCCTAAGACTTACCCTTACCCGATCCCTAAACTTAAGCCTAACCCTAACCCTAACCCTAAGCCTAACCCTAACCTGACATGTAAACCTTATCCTTACCCTAACCCTAACCCTAACCCTAACCCTAAACCTAACCTTTACCCTTACCATAACCCTAAACCTAATCCTAACCCTTACCCTTACCATAACCCCAACCCTAACCCTAACCCTAAACTTAACCCTAACCCTTACCTTGCCCTAAACCTACCCCTAACCCTAACAATTACCCTAACCCTAATCCTAACCCTAACCCTTACCCTTACCCTAACTCTACCCCTAACCCTAACACTTACCATAACCCTAACCTTAATGCTAACACTAACCCTAACCCTAAACCTAACCCTAACACTTACCCTTACCCTAACCCTAACCCTAACTTCAACCTTAACCCTAAACCTAACCCTAAACCTAAACCTAACCTCAACCTTAACCCTAACCCTAACCCTAACCTTAACTCTAACCCTTACTCTAACCCTAACCCTAACCCTAACCTCAACCTTACCCTAACCCTAACCCTTACCCTAACCATAATCCTAACCCTAACCCTAACACTTACCTCAACCTTAACCCTAAACCTAACCCTAAACCTAACCCTAACCTCAACCTTAACCCTAACCCTAACCCTAATCCTAAACCTTAACCTTACCCTAACCCTAACCCTAACCTTAACCCCAACCCTAAACCTACCCTAACCCTAACCCTTACCCTAACCATAATCCTAACCCTAACCCTAACACTTACCTTTACCCTAACCCTAACACTTATCCTCAACTTAACTCTAATCTTAAACCTAACGTTTAACCTAACCCTAACACTAACCCTAACCCCTAACCCTAACCCTTACCCTAACCCTAACTCCAACCCTAACCCTAACCCTTACCCTTACTCTAACCCTAACCCTAACTCTAATCCTAATCCTACACCTAACCCTAACCCTTAACCTAGGCCTAACCCTAACCCTTCCTCTAACCATAACCCTAACCTCAACCCTAACCCTAACCCTAACCCTAACCCTAACCTTATCTCTAAACCTAACCCTAACCCTAACCCTTACCCTTACCCTTACCCTAACCCTAACCCTAAAACTAACCCTAACCCTACCCTAATCCTAACCTTTACCCTTACTCTAACCCCAACCCTAAACCTAAACCTAACCCTAACCCTAACCCTAACACCTAAACCTAACCCTAACCCTAACCCTTACCCTTACCCTTACCGTAACCCTAACCCTAACCCTAACACTTACACTAACCATAAACCTAACCCTTACCCTTAACCTAATCCTAACCCTAACCTTGACCCCAACCCTAAACCTAATCCTAACTCTAACCCTAACCCTTACCCTAACCCTAACCCTAAACCTAAACCTATCACCTACCCTTACCCTAACCCTAACCCTAACCCTTAACCTAAACCTAACCCTAATCCTAACCCTAACCCTAACCCTTAACCTTACCCTAACACTAACACTAACCCCTAACCCTAACCCTTACCCTAACCCTAACCCTAACCCTAACCCTTACCCTAACCCTAAACCTAACCCTTAATCTAACCCTAACCCTAACCTCAATCTTAACCCAAAACCTAACCCTAACCCTTAACCTTCCCCTAACCCTAACACTAACCCTAACCTTAATCCTAACCTTAACCCCAAACCTAAACCTAATCCTAACCCTAACCCTAACTCTTACCCTAACACTAATCCTAAACCTAACCCTAACCCCAACACTTACACTTACCCTAACCCTAACCCTTATCCTAACCCTAACACTAACCCCAACCCTAACCCTTAACGTAACCCTAACACTATCCCTAACCTGTAACCCTAACCCTTTCCCTAACCCTAACCTTAACCCTAACCCTTACCCTTACTCTAACCCTAACACTAAGTCTATCCCTAACCCTAACACTAACCCTAAGACTTACCCTTACCCTATCCCTAACCTTAACCCTAACCCTAACCCTAACCCTAAGCCTAACCCTAACATGAAATCTAAACCTTATCCTTACCCTAACCCTAACCCTAACCCTAACCCTAAACCTAACCTTTACCCTTACCATAACCCTAAACCTAATCCTAACCCTTACCCTTACCATAACCCCAAACCTAACCCTAACCCTAAACTTAACCCTAACCCTTACCTTGCCCTAAACCTAACCCTAGCCCTAACAATTACCCTAACCCTAACCCTAACCCTAAACCTTACCCTTACCCTAACTCTACCCCTAACCCTAACACTTACCATAACCCTAACCTTAATGCTAACACTAACCCTAACCCTAAACCTAACCCTAAACCTTACCCTTACCCTAAC
This sequence comes from Megascapheus bottae, assembly GCA_024803745.1. Lineage (NCBI taxonomy): Eukaryota > Metazoa > Chordata > Mammalia > Rodentia > Geomyidae > Megascapheus > Megascapheus bottae. The sequence continues at coordinate 170,099 of JANJXV010000932.1, read as the reverse complement.
CCTAACCCTAACCCTAACCTCAACCTTAACCCTAAACCTAACCCTAAACCTAACCCTAACCTAAACCTTAACCCTAACCCTAACCCTAACTCTAACCCTTACTCTCACCCTAACCCTAACCCTAACCTCAACCTTACCCTAACCCTAACTCTTACCCTAACCATAATCCTAACCCTAACCCTAACACTTACCTCAACCTTAACCCTAAACCTAACACTAACCTCAAACTTAACCCTAACCCTAAACCTAATCCTAAACCTTAACCTTACCCTAACCCTAACCCTAAGCTTAACCCCAACCCTAAACCTACCCTAACCCTAACCCTTACCCTAACCATAATCCTAACCCTAACCCTAACACTTACCTTTACCCTAACCCTAACCCTTATCCTCACATTAACCCTAACCTTAAACCTAACCTTTAACCTAACCCCAACACTAACCCTAACCCCTAACCCTAACCCTTACCCTAACCCTAACTCCAACCAAAACCCTAACCCTTACCCTTACTCTAACCCTAACCCTAACTATAATCCTAATCCTACACCTAACCCTAACCCTTAACCTAACCCTAACCCTAACCTTTCCTCTAATCATAACCCTAACCTCAACCATAACCCTAACCCTAACCCTAACCCTAACCCTAACCCTTACCCTAACACTTACCCTAAACCTTACCCGAACCCTATATCTAAACCTAACCCTAACCCTTATCCTTTCCCTAACCTACCCCTAACACTAACCCTTAACTTTACCATAACCCTAAATTTAAACCTTACCCTAACCCTAACCCTAACTTTACCCCTAACCCTAACCCTAATCCTAAACCTTAAACTTACCCTCACCCTAACCCTAACCCAAAACCTAAACCTAACCCTAACCCTAACCCTATCAACTAACCCTAACCCTAACCCTAACCCTTAACCTTACCCTAACCCTACCCCTAACCCTAACACTTACCATAACCCTAACCTTAATCCTAACACTAATCCTAACCCTAAACCTTACCCTAACCCTAAACCTAACCCTAATCCTTACCCTAACCCTAAACCTAACCTAACCCTTACTCTTTCCCTAACCCTAACCCTAACCCTAACCCTTACCCTTACCCTAAACCTAACCCTAAAACTAACCCTAACCCTAACCCTAACCCTAACCTTAACCCTAACCCTAACCCTAACCCTAAATCTAACCCTAACCCTTAGCCTTACCTTACCCTAAACCTAACCCTAAAACTAACCCTAACCCTAACGCTAACCCTAAACTTTACCCTTACCCTAACCCTAACCCTAAACCTAAACCTAACCCTAACCCTAACCCAAACACCTAACCCTAACCCTAACCCTAACCATTACCCTTACTGTAACCCTAACCCTATCCCTAACACTTACCCTAACCCTAAGCCTAACCCTTACCCTTAACCTGATCCTAACCCTAACCTTAACCCCAACCCTAAACCTAACACTAACCCTAACCCTAACCCTTACCCTAACTCTATCCCTAACCCTAACCATTATCCTTACCCTTCCCCTATCCTAACCCTAACCCTAACACTAACACTTACTCTAACCCTAACCCTAACCCTAACCCTTACCCTTCCCTAATCCTAACCCTAACTTTAACCCCAACCCCAAACCTAACCCTAACACTAACCCTAACCCTTACACTAACCCTAATCCTAACTCTAACCCTAACACTTACCCTTACCCTAACTTTAACCCTTATCCTAACCCTAACCCTAACCCGAACACTAACACTTAACATAACCCCTAACCCTAACCCTTACCCTAACCCCAACCCTAACCCTAATCCTTACCCTTACTCTAACCCTAACCCTAACTTTAACCCCAACCCCAAACCTAACATTAACACGAAACCTAACCCTAACTCTAACCCTAACCCTAACCCTAACCCTAACCCTTACCCTTACCCTAACCCTAACCTTAACCCTAACCCTAACCCTAACCTTAATTCTAAACCTTATCCTTACCCTAACCCTAAACCTAAGCCTAACACTTACCCTTACCCTAACCCTAACCCTAACCCTAACACTTACCCTAACCATAACCCTAACCTTAACCATAAGCCTAACCTTATCCATAACGATAACCCTAACGAAAACCCTTACACTAACCCAATCCCTAAACCTAATCCGAACTGTAACATTATCCCCAACCCTAAATCTTATCCTTACCCTAACTCTAACCCTAAACCTAACACTAACCCTAACCCCTAACCCTACCCCTAACCGTAACCCTAACACTAACACTAACCGTTACCCTTACCCTAACCCTAACCCCAACACTAAACTTAACCCTAACCCTAATCCTTACCCTAACCCTAACCTTAACCCCAACACTAAACCTAACCCTAACCCTAACCCTAAACCTTACCCTTACCTTTACCCTAAACCTAACCCTAAACCTAACCTTAACTTTAACCTTAACCCAAACCCTTACCCTAACGCTAAACCTAAACCTAACCCTTACCCTAACCCTAACCCTATCCTTAACCCCAACCCTAAACCTAACCCTAACCCTAACCCTAACTCTTACACTAACCCTAACCCTAACCCTACCCTAAAACTTACCCTTAACCTAACTTTAAGCCTAATCCTAACCTAACCCTTATCCTAACCCAAACCCTTACCCTAACCCTAACACTTAATCTAACCCTAACCCAAACCCTTACCCTAAGCCTAACCCTAACCCTAACCCTAACCCTTACCTAAACCTAACCCTAACCCTTACCCTTACCTTAACACTAAACCTAACCCTAACCCTTACCCTTACCCTTACCCTTACCCTTACCCTATTGGTAACCCTAACCCTAAGCCTAACCCTTACCCTAACCCTAACTCTAACCCTAACCGTAACCCTAAACCTAACAATAAACCTAACCCTAACCCTAACCCTAAAACTTACCCTAACCCTAACATTAACCCCAACACTCAACCTAACCCTAACCCAAACCATAACACTTACCCTTACGCTAACCCTAACCCTAAAACTAACCTTAACCCTAACCCTACCCTAACCCTTACCCTAACCCTAACCCTAATCCTAAACCTAACCCTTACACTTACCCTAACCCTAATCCTAACCGTAAAACTAACCCTAACCCTAACCCTAACCCTTACCCTTACCCAAAACCTAACCCTAAACCTATCCTTAACCTTTACCCTAACCCTTCCCCTTACCCTAACGCTAAACCTAACCCTAACCCTTACCCTAACCCTAACCCTAAACTTAACCCCAACCCTAAACCTAACCCTAACCCTAACCCTAACCCTTACACTTACCCTAACGCTAACCCTAACCCTAACCCTAACCCAACCTTAAACCTAACCCTAACACTTACCCTAACCGTAATCCTAACCGTAACCCTAACCGTATCCCTAACGGTAACCCTAACCCTAACCCTAACAAATACCCTTACCCTAACCCTAACCCTAACCCTAACGGTAACATTAAACCTTACCCTAACCCTAACCCTAACCCTAAAACTTACCGTTAACCCTAACCCTAACCCTAACCCTTACTGGTACACTAAACCTAAACCTAACCTTGACCCCAACCATAAAACTAACCCTAACCCTAACCCTAACCCTTACACTTACCCTAACCCTAACCCTAACCCTAAACCTAACCCTAACCCTTACCCTTAACCTTACCCTAAACCTAAGAGTAATCCTAAACCTAACCCTAACCCTAACCTTGACCCTAAGCCTTACCCTTACCCTAACTCTAACCCTAACACTAAACTTAACCCTAACCCTAAACCTAACACTAACACTTACACTTATCCTAAACCTAACCATAAACCTAACCCTATCCCTTACCTTTACCCTCACCCTAACCTTAACCCTAACACTAACCCTAACCCTAAACCTAAACCAAACCCTTACTCTTAACCTAACCCTAAACCTATCCCTAACCCTTAAAATTAACCTAAGCCTGACCCTAAAACTAACCCTAACCCTCACCTTAACCCTAACCCTTACCCTTACCCTAACACTAACCCTAACCCTAACACTTATCCTAACACTAACCATAACCTTAAACCTTACCCTTACCTAACCCTAACCGTAAACTTAACCCTAACCCTAACCCTAAACCTAACCCTTACCATAACCCTAACCCTAAACCTAATCCGAAATCTAACTCTAACCCTAACCCTAACCCTTACCCTTACCCTAACCCTACCCCTAACCCTAACACTTACCATAACCCTAACCTTAAGGCTAACACTAACCATAACCCTAAACCATACCCTAATCCTAAACCTAACCCTAATCCTTGCCCTAACCCTAAACCTAACCCTAACCCTTACACTTTCCCTAACCCTAACCCTTACCCTGACCCTAACCCTAAACCTAACCCTAACCCTAAACCTAACTTTAACACTAACCCTAACCCTAACCCTTAGCCTTACCTTACCCTAAACCTAACCCTAAAACAAACCCTAACCCTAACCCTAACCTTTACCCTTACCCTAAAGCTAACCCTAAACGTAAGCCTAACCCTAACCCTAACCCTAACACCTAACCCTAACCCGAACCCTAACCCCTACCCTTACCCTAACCCTATCCCTATCCCTAACACTTACCCTAACCCTAAGCCTAACCCTTACCCTTAACCTAATCCTAAACCTAACCTTAACCCCAACCCTAAACCTAACACTAACCCTAACCCTAACCCTTACCCTAACCCTAACCCTAACCCTAACCCTAACCTTAACACTTACCTTTACCCTAACCCTAACCGTAAACCTTATCCTAACCCTAACCCTAACCCTAAACCTAACACTTAACCTAACCCTAACACTAACCCTAACCCCTAACCCTAACCCTTACCCTAACCCTAACCCTAAATCTAACCCTAACCCTAACCCTTACCCTATCCCTAACCTTAACCCCAACACTAAACCTAACCCTTAACCTAACCCTAACCCTTACCCTTACCCTAAACCTAACCCTAAGCCTAACCTTAAACTTAACCCTAACCCGTACCCTTATCCTAACTCTAAACCTAACCCTAACCCTTACCCTAAGCCTAACCCTAACCTTAACACCAACCCTAAACCTAACCCTAACCCTAAACCTAACCCTTACCCTAACCCTAACCCTAACCCTACCGTAAAACTTACCCTTAACCTAACTTTAACCCTAACCCTAACCCTAACTCTTATCCTAACCCTAACCCTAACCCTAACCTAAACGCTTAAACTAACCCTAACCCTAACCCTTACCCTAACCCTAACCCTAACACTAACCCTTACCTAACACTAACCCTAACCCTTACCCTTAACTTAACACTAACCCTAACCCTAACCCTTACATTTACCCTAACGCTAACTCTAACCCTAACTCTAACACTAACACATACCCTTACACTAACCCTAATCCTAACCCTAACCGTAACCCTAAACCTAACCCTAACCCTAACCCTAACCCTAACACTAAACATAACCCTTACCATTACTCTAACCCTAAACCTAACCCTAACCCTTACAGTTACCCTAACGCTAATCCTAACCCTAACCCTAACCTTAAACCTAACCCTAACACTTACCCTAACCGTAACCCTAACCGTAACCCTAACACTTACCCTAACACTAAACCTAACCCTAACCCTAACACATACCCTAACCCTAACCCTAAACCTTACCCTTAACCCTAAACCTAACCCTAACCCTTACCGGTACACTAACCCTAAACCTAACCTTAACCCCAAACATAAACCTAACCCTAACCCTAACCCTAACCCTTACCCTTACCCTATCCCTAACCCTAAACCTAACCCTAACCCTAACCCTAAACCAAGCCTTTACCCTAAGCCTAAACCTAATCCTAACCCTAACCCTTAACCTTACCCTTAACCTAAGCCTAACCCTAAACCTAACCCTAATCCTAACCTTAACCCTAACCCTTACCCTTACCCTAAGCCTAACCCTAACCCTGAACCTAAACCTAACCCTAACCCTAACACTAACACTAACACTTACCCTTACCCTAAACCTAACCATAAACCTATCCCTAACCCTTACCTTTACCCTCACCCTAACCGTAACCCTAAACCTAACCTTAAACCTAAACCAAACCCTTACTCTTACCCTAACCCTAAACCTAACCCTAACACTTACCCTTACCCTAACCCTGACCCTAACACTAACCCTAATCCTCACCTTAACCCTAACCCTTACCCTTACCCTAACTCTAACCCTAACCCTAACCCTAACCCTAACACTTATCCTAACCTAAACCTAACCCTTACCCTAACCCTAACCATACCCGAAAACTTACCCTTAACCTAACTTTAACCCTAACCCTAACCCTAACTCTTATCCTAACTCTAACCCTAACCCTAACCCTAACACTTAAACTAACCCTAACCCTAACCCTTACCCTAACCCTAACCCTAACCATTACCTAACACTAACCCTAACCCTAACCCTTAACCTTACCTTAACACTAACCCTAACCCTAACCCTTACCCTTACCCTAACGCTAACCCTAACCCTAACCCTAACCGTTACGCTAAACCTAACCCGAACCCTAACCATAACGTTAAACATAACCCTTACCATTACCCTAAACCTAAACCTAACCCTAACCCTTACCCTTACCCTAACGCTAACCATAACCCTAACCCTAACCCTAACCTTAAACCTAAACCTAACACTTACCCTAACCGTAACCCTAACCGTAACCCTAACACTTACCCTAACACTAACCCTAACCCTAACCCTAACCTTAACCCTATCCCTAATCCTAACCCTAACCCTTAACCTTACCCTAAACCAAACCCTAACCCTAAACCTAACCCTAACCCTAACCTTAACCCTAAACCTTACCATTATCCTAACCCTAACCCTAACCCTAAACCTAAACCTAACTCTAACACTAACACTAACACTTACCCTTACCCTAAACCTAACCATAAACCTAACCATAACCCTTACCTTTACCCTCACCCTAACCTTAACCCTAACCCTAACCCTAACCCTAACCTTAACTCTAACCCTTATCCTTACCCTAACACTAACCCTAAACCTAACCCTAACCCTAAACCAAACCCTTACTCTTACCCTAACACTAAACCAAACCCTAACCCTTACCCTTACCCTTACCCTAACCCTGACCCTAACAATAACCCTAACCCTCACCTTAACCCTAACCCTTACCCTTACCCTAACACTAACACTAACCCTAACCCTAACCCCAACCATAACACTTATCCTAACCCTAACCCTAAACCTTACCCTTACCTAACCCTAACCCTAAACCTAACCCGAACCCTAACCCTAACCCTAACCCTAACCCTAACCGTTACCCTTACCCTAACCCTAGCTTTAAACCTAACCCTAACCCTAATTCTCCCCCTAACCCTAACCCTAACCGTAACCCTTAAACTTACCCTTACCCTGACCCTAACACTAATCCTAACCCTAACCCTAACCCTAACAACTAACCCTAACCCTAACCCTTACCCTTACCCTAACCCTACCCCTAACCCTAACACTTACCATAACCCTAACAGTAATGCTAACACTAACCCTAACCCTAAACCTTATCCTAACCCTAAACCTAACCCTAATCCTTGCCCTAACCCTAAACCTAACCCTAACTCTTACCCTTTCCCTAACCCAAACCCTAACGCTAACCCTTACTCTTACCCTAACCCTAACCCTAAACCAAAACCTAACCCTAACCTTAACCCTAACCCTAACCCTTAGCCATACCTTACCCTAAACCTAACCCTAAAACTAACCCTAACCCTAACCCTAACCTTTACCCTTAACCTAACCCTAACCCTAAACCTACACCTAACCCTAACCCTAACCCTGACACCTAAACCTAACCCTAACCCTAACCTTTACCCTTACCCTAACCCTAATACTATCCCTAAGACTTACACTAACCCTAAGCCTAACCCTTACCCTTAACCTAACCCTAACCCTAACTTTAACCCTAACCCTAAACCTAACACTAACCCTAACCCTAACCCTTACCCTAACCCTAACCCTAACACATACCTTTACACTAACCCTAACCGTAACCCTTATCCTAAACCTAACCCTAACCCTAAACCTAACCCTTAACCTAACCCTAATACTAACCCTAACCCCTAACCCTAACCTTTACCCTAACCCTAAACCTAACTCTAACCCTAACCCTAAACCTTACCCTTACCCTAACCCTAACCCAAACCCTTCCCCTTCCCCTAACCCTAAACCTAACCCTAACACTTACTCTAACCCTAACCCTAACCCTAACCCTTACCCTTCCCTAATCCTAACCCTAACCTTAACCCCTACCCCAAACCTAACCATAAACCTACCCCTTACTCTACCCTAACACTTACCATTACCCTAACTTTAACCCTTATCCTAACACTAATCCTAACCCTAACACTAATTCTAACCATTAAACTAACCCCTAACCCTAACCCATACCCAAACCCTAACCCTAAACCTTACACTTACTCTAACCCTAACCCTAACTCTAACCCTAACGCTAACCCTAACCCTAACCCTTACCCTTACCCTAACCCTAACCTAAACCCTAACCCTAATCCTAACCTTAATTCTAAACCTTATCCTTACCTGAACCCTAACCCTAAACTTAACCCTAACCCTAAACCTAACCCTTACCCTTACCCTAACGCTAAACCTAAACCTAATCCTTACCCTTACCATAATTATAACCCTAACCCTAATCCTAACCTTAACCCTAACGCTAACCCTTACACTAACCCTAACCCTAACCCTAACAATTACCCTAAACCTAACCCTAAGCCTAACCTTAACCATAACCATAACCATAACCAAAACCCTTACACTAACCCAAGCCCTAAACCTAACCCAAACTGTAACCCTACACCTAAACCTAAATCTTATCCTTACCCTAACCATAAACCTAAACCTAACACTAACCCTAACCCCTAACCCTAACCGTAACCCTAACCCTAACCGTAACCCTTACCCTTACCCTAAACCTAACCATAACCATAACCCTTACCCTAACCCTAACCCCAACACTAAATCTAACCCTAAACCTAACCCTAAATCTTGCCCTTACCCTTACCCTAACCCTAACCCTAAACCTAACCTTAACCTTAACCCTAACCGTTACCCTTACCCTAACGCTAAACCTAACCCTAACCCTTTCCCTAACCCTAACCCTAACCTTAACCCCAACCCTAAACCTAACCCTAACCCTAAACCTAACCCCTACCCTAACACTAACCCTAACCCTACCCTAAAAATTACCCTTAACCTAACTTTAACCCTAACCCTAACCCTAACTCTTATCCTAACCCTAACCCTAACCCTAACACTTAAACTAACCCTAACTCTAAACCTTACCCTAACCCTAACCCTAACCCTTATCTAACCCTAACCCTAACCCTAACCCTTACCATTACATTAACACCAAACCTAACCCTAACCCTTACCCTTACCCTAACGCTAACTCTAACCCTACCTCTAACACTAACACATACCCTTACAGTAACCCTAATCCTAACCCTAACCGTAATCTAAACCTAACCCTAACAATAACCCTAACTCTAACGCTAAACATAACCCTTACCATTACTCTAACCCTAAACCTAAACCTAACCCTTACCATTCCTCTAACGCTAACCCTAACCCTAACCCTAACCCTAACCTTAAACCCAACCCTAACACTTACCCTAACCGTAACCCTAACCGTAACCCTAACACTTACCCTAACCCTAACCCTAACCCTAACCCTAACACATACCCTTACCCTTACCCTAACCATAACCCTAACCGTAACACTAAACCTAACCCTAACCCTAACCCTAACCCTAATCCTTACCCTAACCCTAACCCTAACCCTTACCCTAACCCTAACTCTAACCCTAACCCTAAACCTTAACCTAACCCTAACCCTACCCCTAACCTTAACGTTACCCTTACCCTAACCCTAAACCTAACTCTAACCCTAACCGTAAACCTAACCCTAACCCTAACCCTTACCCTAACACTAACCCTTACCGTAACCCTAACTTTAAACCTAACCCTAACCTTAAACCTAACCATAACCCTTACCCTTACGATAACCCTAACCCTAACCCTAACACTTACCCTAACCATAACCCTAACCCTAAACCTTACCATTACCCTAACTCTAAGCCTAACATTAACCATAACCATAACCCTAACCCTAAACCTTACCCTAACCCTAACCCTAACCCTAACACTGACCCTAACCATAACCCTAACCCTAAAACTTACCATTAACCTAACTCTAATTCTAACATTAACCATAACCATAACCCTAACCCTAACCCATACTCTAACGCTACCCTAAACCTAACCCGAACCCTAACCCTATCCCCAACCCTAACTCTTAACCTTACAATAACCCTAACCCTAAACATAACCCTAACCCTTACCCCTAATCCTAACCCTAACCCTAACCCTAACCCTTACCCTAAAACTAACCCTAACCCTAACACGTACCCTAACCCTAACACCAACACTTAACCTAACTCTAACCCTAACCCTTATCCTATCCCTAACCTTAACCCCAACACTAAACCTAACCCTTAACCTAACCCTAACCCTTACCCTTACCCTAAGCCTAACCCTAAACCTAACCTTAACCTTAACTCTAACACTTACCCTTACCCTAACGCTAAATCTAACCCTAACCCTTACCTTAACCCTAACCCTAACCTTAACCCCAACCCTAAACCTAACCCTAACACTAAACCTAACCCTTACCCCAACCCTAACCCTAACCCTACCCTAAAACTTACCCTTAACCTAACTTTAACCCTAACCCTATCCCTAACTCTTATCCTAACCTTAACCCTAACACTAACCCTAACACTTAAACTAACCCTAACCCTAACCCTAACCCTAACCCTAACCCTAACCCTTACCTAAACCTAACCCTAACCCTTACCCTTACCCTTACCTTAACACTAGCCCTAATCCTAACCCTTACCCTTACACTAATGCTAACTCTAACCCTAACCCTAACACTAACACATACCCTTACGATAACCCTAACCCCAACCCTAACCGTAACCCTAAACCTAACCCTAACCCTAACCTTAACCCTAACGCTAAACATAACCCTTACCATTACTCTAACCCTAAACCTAACCCTAACCCTTACACTTACCCTAACGCTAATCCTAACCCTAACCCTAAGCTTAAACCTAACCCTAACACTTACCCTAACCGTAACCCTAACCCTAACCCTAACCCTAACCCTCACCCTAACCCTAACACTAACCTTAAACCTAACCCTAACACTTACCCTAACCGTAACCCTAACTGTAACCCTAACACTTAACCTAACACTAACCCTAACCCTAACCCTAACACATACCCTTACCCTAACCCTAACCCTAACCATAACCCTAAACCTAATCCTAATCCTTACCCTAACTCTAACCCCAACACTAAATCTAACTCAAACCCTAACCCTTAGCCTATACCTAACCTTAAACCCAGCACTAAACCTAACCCTAACCTAACCCTTACCCGTACCCTAAACGTAACCCTAAGCCTAACCTTAACCTTAACCCTAACCCGTACCCTTATCCTAACGCTAAACCTAACCCTAAACCTTACCCTAACCCTAACCCTAACGTTAACCCCAACCCTAAACCTAACCGTAACCCTAAACCTAACCCTTACCCTAACCCTAACTCTAACCCTACCCTAAAACTTACCCTTAACCTAACTTTAACCCTAACCCTAACCCTAACTCTTATCCTAACCCTAACCCTAACCCTAAACCTAACACTTAAACTAACCCTAACCCTAACCCTTACCCTAACCCTATCCCTACCCTAACCCTTACCCAACCCTAACGCTTACCCTTAACTTAACACTAACCCCAACCCTAACCCTTACCCTTACCCTAACGCTAACTCTAATTCTAACTCTAACACTAACACATACCCTTACACTAACCCTAAACCTAACCCTAACCGTAACCCTAAACCTAACCCTAACCCTAACCCTAACCCTAACGCTAAACATAACCCTTAACATTACTCTAAACCTAAACCTAACCCTAACCCTTACACTTACCCTAACGCTAACCCTAACCCTAACCTTAAACCTAACCCTAACACTTACCCTAACCGTAACACTAACCGTAACCCTAACACTTACCCTAACACTAACCCTAACCCTAAACCTAACACATATCCTTACCCTAACCCTAACCCTGAACCTAACCCTAACCGTAACCATGAAACTAATCCTAACCCTAACCCTAACCTAACCCTAAAACTTACCCTTAACCCTAAAACTAATCCTAACCCTTACTGGTACACTAACCCTAAACCTAAACTTAACCCCAAACCTAAACCTAACCCTAACCCTAACCCTTACCCTTACCCTATCCCTAACCCTAAACCTAACCCTAACCCTAACCAACCCAAGCCTTTACCCTAACCCGAACACTAATCCTAACCCTAACCCTTAACCTTACCCTTAACCAAACCCTAACCCTAAAACTAACCTTAACCCTAACCTTAACCCTAACCCTTACCATTACCCTAACCCTAACCCTAACCCTAAACCTAAACATAACCATAACCCTAACACTAACACTTACCCTTACCCTAAACCTAACCATAAACCTAACCCTAACCCTTACCTTTATCCTCACCCTAACCTTAATTCTAACTCTAACCCTCACCCTAACCTTAACTCTAACCCTTATCCTTACCCTAACCGTAACCCTAAACCTAACCCTAAACCTAAACCAAACCCTTACTCTTACCCTAAAACTAAACTTAACCCTAACACTTACCCTTACCCTAACCCTGACCCTAACACTAACCCTAACCCTCACCTTAACCCTAATCCTTACCCTTACCCTAACTCTAACCCTAACCCTAACCCTAACCCTAACACTTATCCTAACCCTATCCCTAACCCTAAACCTTACCCTTACATAACCCTAACCGTAAACTTAACCCTAACCCTAACCCTAAACCTAACCCTTACCAAAACCCTATCCCTAATCCTAACCCGAACCCTAACCCTAACCCTAAACTTAACCCCAACCCTAAATCTAACCCTTACCCTAACCCTAACCCTAACCCTACCCTAAAACATACCCTTAACCTAATTTTAACTCTAACCCTAACCCTATATCTTATCCTAAACCTAACCCTAACCCTAACCCTAAAACTTAAACTAACCCTAACCCTAACCCTTACCCTAACCCTAACCCTAACCCTACCCTAAAACATACCCTTAACCTAACTTTAACCCTAACCCTAACCCTAAATCTTATCCTAAACCTAACCCTAACCCTAACCCTAACACTTAAACTAACCCTAACCCTAACCCTTACCCTAACCCTAACCCTAACCCTAACCCTTACCTAACCCAAACCCTAACCCTTACCCTTAACTTAACACTAACCCTAACCCTAACCCTTACCCTTACCCAAAAGCTAACCCTAACGCTAACCCTGACCCTAACCGTTACCCTAAACCTAACCCTAACCCTAACCCTAACCCTAACGCTAAACATAACCCTTACCATTACTCTAACCCTAAACCTAACCCTAACCCTTACCTTACCCTAACGCTAACCCTAACCCTAACCCTAACCTTAAACCTAAACCTAACACTTACCCTAACCGTAACCCTAACACTTACCCTAACACTAACCCTAACCCTAACCCTAACACATACCCTTACCATGACCCTAAACCTAACCCTAAACTTAACCCTAACCCTAATCCTAACCCTAACCCTAACACATACCCTTACCCTGACCCTAAACCTAACCCTAAACTTAACCCTAACCCTAATCCTAACCCTAACCCTTAACCTTACCCTAAACCTAACCTTAACCATAAACCTAACCCTAACCCTAACCTTAACCCTAACCCTTACCATTACCCTAACCCTAACCCTAACCCTAAACCTAAACCTAACCCTAACCCTAACACTAACACTTACCCTTACCCTAAACCTAACCATAAACCTAACCCTAACCCTTACCTTTACCCTCACCCTAACCTTAACCCTAACCCTAACCCTAAACCTAACCTTAACTCTAACCCTAATCCTTACCCTAACCCTAACCCTAAACATAACCCTAACCCTAAACCAAACCCTTACTCTTACCCTAACCCTAAACCTAATCCTAACCCTTACCCTTACCCTAAACCTGACCCTAACACTAACCCTAACCCTCACCTTAACCCTAATCCTTACCCTTACCCTAACTCTAACCCTAACCCTAACCCTAACCCTAACACTTATCCTAACCCTATCCCTAACCCTAAACCTTACCCTTACATAACCCTAACCGTAAACTTAACCCTAACCCTAACCCTAAACCTAACCCTTACCAAAACCCTATCCCTAATCCTAACCCGAACCCTAACCCTAACCCTAAACTTAACCCCAACCCTAAATCTAACCCTTACCCTAACCCTAACCCTAACCCTACCCTAAAACATACCCTTAACCTAATTTTAACTCTAACCCTAACCCTATATCTTATCCTAAACCTAACCCTAACCCTAACCCTAACACTTAAACTAACCCTAACCCTAACCCTTACCCTAACCCTAACCCTAACCCTACCCTAAAACATACCCTTAACCTAACTTTAACCCTAACCCTAACCCTAAATCTTATCCTAAACCTAACCCTAACCCTAACCCTAACACTTAAACTAACCCTAACCCTAACCCTTACCCTAACCCTAACCCTAACCCTAACCCTTACCTAACCCAAACCCTAACCCTTACCCTTAACTTAACACTAACCCTAACCCTAACCCTTACCCTTACCCAAACGCTAACCCTAACCCTAACCCTGACCCTAACCGTTACCCTAAACCTAACCCTCACCCTAACCCTAACCCTAACGCTAAACATAACCCTTACCATTACTCTAACCCTAAACCTAACCCTAACCCTTACCTTACCCTAACGCTAACCCTAACCCTAACCCTAACCTTAAACCTAAACCTAACACTTACCCTAACCGTAACCCTAACACTTACCCTAACACTAACCCTAACCCTAACCCTAACACATACCCTTTCCATGACCCTAAACCTAACCCTAAACTTAACCCTAACCCTAATCCTAACCCTAACCCTAACACATACCCTTACCCTGACCCTAAACCTAACCCTAAACTTAACCCTAACCCTAATCCTAACCCTAACCCTTAACCTTACCCTAAACCTAACCTTAACCATAAACCTAACCCTAACCCTAACCTTAACCCTAACCCTTACCATTACCCTAACCCTAACCCTAACCCTAAACCTAAACCTAACCCTAACCCTAACACTAACACTTACCCTTACCCTAAACCTAACCATAAACCTAACCCTAACCCTTACCTTTACCCTCACCCTAACCTTAACCCTAACCCTAACCCTAAACCTAACCTTAACTCTAACCCTAATCCTTACCCTAACCCTAACCCTAAACATAACCCTAACCCTAAACCAAACCCTTACTCTTACCCTAACCCTAAACCTAATCCTAACCCTTACCCTTACCCTAACCCTGACCCTAACACTAACCCTAACCCTCACCTTAACCCTAACCCTTACCCTTGCCATAACACTACCCCTAACCCTAACCCTAACCATAACACTTATCCTAACCCTAACCCTAAACCTTACCCTTACCTAACCATAACCGTAAACTTAACCCCAACCCTAACCCTAACCCTAAACCTTACCATAACCCTAACCCTAAACCTAACCCGAACTCTAACCCTAACCCTAACCCTAACCCATACACTTAACCTAACCCTAGCTTTAAACCTCACCCTAACCCTAACCCTAATTTAACCCCTAAACCTAACCCTAACCCTAACTCTTAAACTTACCCTTACCCTAACCCTAACACGAAACCTAACCCTAACCCTAACCCTAACAACTAACCCTAACCCTAAACCTAACCCTTACCCTTACCCTAACCCTACCCCTAACGCTAACACTTACCATAACCCTAACAGTAATGCTAACAATAACCCTAACCCTGAACCGTACCCTAAACTTAAACCTAACACTAACCCTTACCTTTACCCTCAACCTAACCTTAACCCTAACCCTAACCCTAACCTTAACTCTAACCCTAATCCTTACCCTAACCCTAAACCTAAACGTAACCCTAACCCTAAACCAAACCCTTACTCTTACCCTAACCCTAAACCTAACCCTAACCCTTACCCTTACCCTAACCCTGACCCTAACACTAGCCCTAACCCTCACCTTAAACCTAACCCTTACCCTTGCCATAACACTACCCCTAACCCTAACCCTAACCATAACACTTATCCTAACCTAACCCTAAACCTTACCATTACCTAACCCTAACCGTAAACTTAACCCCAACCCTAACCCTAACCCTAAATCTTACCATAACCCTAACCCTAAACCTAACCCGAAACCTAACCCTAACCCTAACCCTAACCCTTACCCTTACCCTAACCCTAGCTTTAAACCTCACCCTAACCCTAACCCTAATTTTACCCCTAACCCTAACCCTAACCCAAACCCTTAAACTTACCCTTACCCTAACCCTAACACTAAACCTAACCCTAACCCTAACCCTAACAACTAACCCTAACCCTAAACCTAACCCTTACCCTTACCCTAACCCTACCCCTAACCCTAACACTTACCATAACCCTAACAGTAACGCTAACACTAACCCTAACCATGAACCGTACCCTAAACTTAAACCTAACCCTAATCATTGCCCTAACCCTAAACCTAACCCTAACACTTACCCTTTCCCTAACCCTAACCCTTACCCTTACCCTTACCCTAAACCTAACCCTAAACCTAACCCTAACCCTAACCCTTAGCCTTACCTTACCCTAAACCTAACCCTAAAACTAACCCTAACCCTAACCCTAAACTTTAACCTTACCCTAACCCTAACCCTAAACCTAAACCTAACCCTAACCCTAACCCTAACACCTAACCCTAACCCTAACCCTTAACCTTACCCTAACCCTAACCCTGTCCCTAAAACTTACCCTAACCCTAAGCCTAACCCTTACCCTTAACCTAATCCTAACCCTAAACTTAACCCCAACCCTAAACCTAACACTAACCCTAACCCTAACCCTTACCATAACCCTAACCCTAACCCTAACCCTTACCCTTACCCTAACCCTAGCTTTAAACCTCACCCTAACCCTAACCCTAATTTTACCCCTAACCCTAACCATAACCCAAACCCTTAAACTTACCCTTACCCTAACCCTAACACTAAACCTAACCCTAACCCTAACCCTAACAACTAACCCTAACCCTAAACCTAACCCTTACCCTTACCCTAACCCTACCCCTAACCCTAACACTTACCATAACCCTAACAGTAATGCTAACACTAACCCTAACCATGAACCGTACCCTAAACTTAAACCTAACCCTAATCCTTGCCCTAACCCTAAACCTAACCCTAACCCTTACCCTTTCCCTAACCCTAACCCTTACCCTTACCCTAACCCTAACCCTAAACCTAACCCTAACCCTAACCCTTAGCCTTACCTTACCCTAAACCTAACCCTAAAACTAACCCTAACCCTAACCCTAACCTTTAACCTTACCCTAACCCTAACCCTAATCCTAAACCTAACCCTAACCCTAACCCTAACACCTAACCCTAACCCTAACCCTAACCCTTAACCTTACCCTACCCCTAACCCTATCCCTAAAACTTACCCTAACCCTAAGCCTAACCCTTACCCTTAACCTAATCCTAACCCTAAACTTAACCCCAACCCTAAACCTAACACTAACCCTAACCCTAACCCTTACCCTAACCCTAACCCTAACCCTAACCCTAACACTTACTTTATCCTAACCCTAACCGTAACCCTTATCCTAACCCTAACCCTAACCCTAAACCTAACCCTTAACCTAACCCTAATACTAACCCTAACCCCTAACCCTAACCCTTACCCTAACCCTAACCCTAACTCTTACCCTAACCCTAACCCTTACCCTTACCCTAACCCTAACCATAACTCTAATCCTCACCCTAACCAAAACCCTTCCCCTTCCCCTAACCCTAACCCTCACCCTAACACTTACTCTAACCCTAACACTAACCCTAACCCTTACCCTTCCCTAATCCTAACCCTAACCTTAACCCCTACCCCAAACCTAACCGTAACCCTAACCCTAACCCTTACACTAACCCTAACCCTAACTCTACCCTAACACTTACCATTACCCTAACTTTAACCCTTATCCTAACCCTAACCCTAACTTTAACACTAACTCTAACCCTTAAACTAACCCCTAACCCTAACCCTTACCCAAACCCTAACCCTAAACCTTACCCTTACTCTAACCCTAACCCTAACTCTCACCCTAACCCTAACACTAACCCTTACACTTACCCTAACCCTAACCTAAACCCTAACCCTAAACCTAACCTTAATTCTAAACCTTATCCTTAACCTAACCCTAACCCTAAACCTAACCCTAACCCTAAACCTAACCCTTACCCTTACCCAAACGCTAAACCTAAACCTAATCCTTACCCTTACCATAACCATAACCCTAACCCTAATCCTAACCTTAACCTTAACGCTAACCCTTACCCTAACCCTAACCCTAACACTTACCCTAACCCTAACCCTAACCCTAACCCTAAGCCTAACCTTAACCATAACCATAACCCTAACCAAAACCCTTACACTAACCCAAACCCTAAAGCTAACCCGAACTGTAACCGTATACCTAACCCTAAATCTTATCCTTTCCCTGACCATAAACCTAAACCTAACACTAACCCTAACCCCTAACCCTAACCGTAACCCTAACCCAAACCGTAACCCTTACCCTTACCCTAAACCTAACCCTAACGATAACCCTTACCCTAACCCTAACCCCAACACTAAACCTAACCCTAACCCTAACCCTACCCTAACCCTAACCTTAACCCCAACACTAAATCTAACCCTAACCCTAACCCTAAACCTTACCCTTACCCTTACCCTATCCCTAACCCTAAACCTAACTTTATCATTAACCCTAACCCTTACCCTTACCCTAACGCTAAACCTAACCTTAACCCTTAGCCTAACCCTAATCCTAACCTTAACCCCAACCCTAAACCTAACCCTAACCCTAAACCTAACCCTTACCCTAACCCGAACCCTAACCCTACCCTAAAACTTATCCTTAACCTAACTTTAACCCTAACCCTAAACCTAACCCTTACCCTAACCCTAACCCTAACCCTTACCTAACCCTAACCCTAACCCTAACCCTTACCCTTACCTTAACACTAACCCTAACCCTAACCCTTATCCTTACCCTAACGCTAACTCTAACCCTAACTCTAAACTAACACATACCCTTACACTAACCCTAATCCTAACCCTAACCGTAACCCTAAACCTAACCCTAACAATAACCCTAACCCTAACGCTAAACATAACCCTTACCATTACTCTAACTCTAAACCTAACCCTAACCCTTACACTTACTCTAACGCTAACCCTAACTCTAACCCTAACACTAACCTTAAACCTAACCCTAACACTTACCCTAACCGTAACTCTATCACTTATCCTAACACTAACCCTAACCCTAACCCTAACACATACCCTTACCCTAACCCTAACCCTAACCCTAACCCTAACCGTAACCCTAAACCTAACCCTAACGCTAACCCTAACCCTAACACTAAACCTTACCCTTAACCCTAACCCTAACACTTACCGGTACACTAACCCTAAACCTATCCTTAACCCCAACCCTAAACCTAACCCTAACCCTATCCCTAACCCTTACCCTTACCCTATCCCTAACCCTAAACCTAACCCTAACCCTAACCCTAACCCAAGCCTTTACCCTAACCCTAACCCTAATAGTAACCCTAACTGTTAACCTTACCCTAAACCTAACCCTAACCCTAAACCTAAACCTAACCCTAACCTTAACCCTAACCCTTACCCTTATCCTAACCCTAACCCGAACCCTAAACCTAAACCTAACCCTAAACCTAACACTAACACTTACCCTTACCCTAAACCTAACCATAAACCTAAACCTAACCCTTACCTTTACCCTCACCCTAACCTTAACCCTAACCCTAACACTAACGCTAAACTTAACTCTAACAATTATCCTTACCCTAACCGTAACCCTAAACCTAACCCTAAACCTAAACCAAGCCCTTACTCTTACCCTAACACTAAACCAAACCCTAACACTTACCCTTACCCTAACCCTGACCCTAACACTAACCCTAACCCTCACCTTAACCCTAACCCTTACCCTTACCCTAACTCTAACCCTAAACCTAACCCTAACCCTAACACTTATCCTAACCCTAACCCTAACCCTAAACCTTACCCTTCCCTAACCCTAACCGTAAACTTAACCCTAAACCTAACCCTAACCCTAAACCTTACCATAACCCTAACCCTAATCCTAACTCGAACCGTAAACCTAACCCTAACCCTTACCTTTACCCTAAACCTAACCTTAACCTTAACCCTAAACCTTACCCTTACCCTAATGCTAAACCTAACCCTAACCCTTACCCTAAACCTAACCCTAAACCTAACCTTAACCTTAACCCTAACCCTACCCTTACCCTAATGCTAAACCTAACCCTAACCCTTACCCTAACCCTAACCCTAAACTTAACCCCAACCCTAAATCTAACCCTTACCCAAACCCTAACCCTAACCCTCCCCTAAAACTTTCCCTTAACCTAACTTTAACCCTAACCCTAACCCTAACCCTTACCCTAACCCTAACCCTAACCCTAACACTTGCCCTAAACCTAACCCTAACCCTAACGCTAAGCCTAACCTTAAACATAACCATAACCCTAACCAAAACCCTTACACTAACCCAAACCCTAAACCTAACCCGAACTGTAACCCTATACCTAACCCTAAATCTTATCCTTACCCTAACCCTAAACCTAAACCTAACACTAACCCTAACCCCTAACCCTAAACGTAACCCTAACCCTAACCGTCACCCTTACCCTTCCCTAAACATAACCCTAACCATAACCCTTACCCTAACCCTGAATCCAACACTAAACCTAACCATAACCCTAACCGTTACCCTAACCCTAACCTTAACCCCAACACTAAACCTAACCCTAACCCTAACCCTAAACCTTACCCTTACCCTTGCCTAACCCTAACCCTAAACCTAACCTTAACCTTAACCCTAACCCTTACCCTAACGCTAAACCTAACCCTAACCCTTACACTAAACCTAACCCTAACCTTAACCCCAACCCTAAACCTAACCCTAACCCTAACCTAAAACTTACCCTTTACCTAACTTTAACCCTAACCCTAACCCTAACTCTTATCCTAACCCTAACATTAACCCTAACCCTAACCCTAACACTTAAACTAACCATAAACCTAATCCTCACCCTAACTCTAACCCTAAACCTAACCCTTACCTAACCCTAACCCTTAACCTTACCTTAACACTAACCCAAACCCTAACCCTTAACCTAACGCTAACTCTAACCCTAACCCTAACACTAACACATACCCTAACCCTAACCCTAACCGTAACCCTAACCCTAATCCTAACCCTAACCCTTAACCTTACCCTAAACCAACCACTAACCCTAAACCTAACCCTATCCCTAACCCTAACCCTAACCGTAAACTTAACCATAAACCTAACCCTAACCCTAAACCTTACCATAACCCTAACCCTAATCCTAACTCGAACCGTAACCCTAACCCTAACCCTTACCTTTACCCTAAACCTAACCTTAACCTTAACCAAAACCCTTACCCTTACACTAATGCTAAACCTAACCCTAACCCTTACCCTAAACCTCACCCTAAACCTAACCTTTACCTTAACCCTAACCCTACCCTTACCCTAATGCTAAACCTAACCCTAACCCTTACCCTAACCCTAACCCTAAACTTAACCCCAACCCTAAATCTAACCCTTACCCTAACCCTAACTCTAACCCTCCCCTAAAACTTACCCTTAACCTAACTTTAACCCTAACCCTAACCCTAACCCTTACCCTAACCCTAACCTTAACCCTAACACTTGCCCTAACCCTAACCCTAACACTAACCCTAAGCCTAACCTTAAACATAACCATAACCCTAACCAAAACCCTTACACTAACCCAAACCCTAAACCTAACCCGAACTGTAACCCTATACCTAACCCTAAATCTTATCCTTACCCTAACCCTAAACCTAAACCTAACACTAACCCTAACCCCTAAACCTAAACGTAACCCTAACCCTAACCGTAACCCTTACCCTGCCCTAAACATAACCCTAACCATAACCCTTACCCTAACCCTGAATCCAACACTAAACCTAAGCGTAACCCTAACCATTACCCTAACCCTAACCTTAACCCCAACACTAAACCTAACCCTAACCCTAACCCTAAACCTTACCCTTACCCTTGCCCTAACCCTAACCCTAAACCTAACCTTTACCTTAACCCTAACCCTTACCCTAATGCTAAACCTAACCCTAACCCTTACCCTAAACCTAACCCTAACCTTAACCCCAACCCTAAACCTAACCCTGACCCTAACCCTACCCTAAAACTTACCCTTTACCTAACTTTAACCCTAACCCTAACCCTAAATCTTATCCTAACCCTAACCCTAACCCTAACCCTAACACATAAACTAACCCTAACCCTAACCCTTACCCTAACCCTAACCCTAACCCTAACCCTTACCTAACCCTAAACCTAACCCTAACCCTTACCCTTACCTTAACACTAACCCTAACCCTAACCCTTACCCTTACCCTAACGCTAACTCTAACCCCAACTCTAACACTAACACATACCCTTACACTAACCCTAATCCTAACCCTAACCGTAACCCTAAACCTAACCCTAACCCTAACCCTTACCCTTACCCTAACGCTAACTCTAAACCCAACTCTAACACTAACACATACCCTTACACTACCCCTAACCCTAACCCTAACCGTAACCCTAAACCTAACCCTAACCCTAACCCTAACCCTAACGCTAAACATAACCCTTACCATTACTCTAACCCTAAACCTACCCCTAACCCTTACACTTTCCCTAACGCTACCCCTGACCCTAACCCTGACCCTAACCTTAAACCTAACCCTAACACTTAGCCTAAACGTAACCCTAACCGTAACCCTAACACTTACCCTAACCCTAACCCTCACCGTAACCCTAAACCTAACCCTAACCCTAACCCTAACCGTAACCCTAAACCTAACCCTAACCCTAACCCTGACCCTAACCCTAAACCTTACCCTTAACCCTAACCCTAACCCTAACCCTTACCGGTACACTAACCCTAAACCTAATCTTAACCCCAACCCTAAACCTAACCCTAACCCTAACCCTAACCCTTACCCTTACCCTATCCCTAACCCTAAACCTAACCCTAACCCTAACCCTAACCCAAGACTTTACCCTAAACCTAACCCTAATCCTAACCCTAAACCTTAAACTTACCCTAAACCTAAGCCTAACCCTAAACCTAACCCTAACCCTAACCTTAACCCTAACCCTTACCCTTACCCTAACCCTAACCCTAACCCTAAACCTAACCCTCACCTTTACCCTCACCCTAACCTTAACCCTAACCCTAACACAAAACCTAACCTTAACTCTAACCCTTATCCTTACCCTAACCGCAACCCTAAACCTAACCCTAAACCTAAACTAAACCCTTACCCTTAACATAACCCTAAATTTAACCCTAACACTTACCCTTACCCTAACCCTGACTCTAAAACTCACCCTAACCCTCACCTTAACCCTAACCCTTACCCTTACCCTAACTCTAACCCTAACCCTAATCCTAACACTTATCCTAACCCAAACCCTAACCCTAAACCTTACTCTTACCTAAACCTAACCGTAAACTTAACCCTAACCCTAACCCTAACCCTTACAATAACCCTAACCCTAATCTTAACCCTAACCCTAACCCTAACCCTTACCCTTACCCTAAACCTAACCCTAAACCTAACCTTAACCTTAACCCTAACCCTTACCCTTACACTAATGCTAAACCTAAACCTAACCCTTACCATAACCCTAACCCTTACCCTAATGCTAAACCTAACCCTAACCCTTACCCTAACCCTAACCCCAAACTTAACCCCAACCCTAAATCTAACCCTTATCCTAACCCTAACCCTAACCCTACCCTAAAACTTACCCTTAACCTAACTTTAATCCTAACCCTAACCCTAACTCTTATCCTAACCCTAAACCTAACCCTAACCCTAACACTTAAACTAACCCTAACCCTTACCCTAACCCTAACCCTAACCCTAACCCTTACCTAACCCTAACCCTAACCCTAATCCTTAACCTTACCTTAACACTAATCCTAACCTAACCCTTACCCTGACCCTAACGCTAACTCTAACCCTAACCCTAACACTAACACATACCCTAACACTAACCCTAACATTAACCCTAACCCTAATCCTAACCCTAACCCTTAACCTTACCCTAAACCTAACACTAACCCTAAACCTAACCCTAACCCTAACCTTAACCCTAACTCTTACCATTACCCTAACCCTAACCCTAACACTAAACCTAAACCTAACCCTAACCCTAACACTAACACTTACCCTTACCCTAAACCTAACCATAAACCTAACCCTAACCCTTACCTTTATCCTCACCCTAACTTTAACCCTAACCCTAACCCTAACCCTCACCTTAACTCTAACCCTTATCCTTACCCTAACCCTAAACCTAAACCTAACCCAAACCCTAAAACAAACTCTTACTCTCACCCTAACCCTAAACCTAACTCTAACCCTTACGCTTACCCTAACCCTGACCCTAACACTAACCCTAACCCTCACCTTTACCCTAACCCTTACCCTTGCCATAATACTAACACTAACCCTAACCATAACACTTATCCTAACCCTAACCCTAAACCTTACCCTAACCCTAACCTATCCCTAACCCTAACCCTTACCCTAACCTAATCTTAACCCCAACACTAAACCTAACCCTAACCTAAACCTAAACCTTACCCTTACCCTTACCCTTACCCTAACCCTAACCCTAAACCTAACTTTAACCTTAACCATAACCCTTACCCTTACGCTAAACCTAACCCTAACCCTTACCCTAACTCTAACCCTAAACTTAACCCCAAACCTAAACCTAACCCTAACCCTAACCATACCATAAAACTTACTCTTAACCTAATTTAACCCTAACCCTAACCCTAAATCTTATCCTAACCCTAACCCTAACCCTTACCATAACACTTAAACTAACCCTAACCCTAACCCTTACCCTAACCCTAACCAGAACCCTAACCCTTACCTAACCCTAACCCTAACCCTAACCCTAACCCTTACCCTTACCTAACACTAACCCTAACCCTAACCCTTACCCTTACCCTAACGCTAACTCTAACCCTAACTCTAACACTAACACATACCCTTACACTAACCCTTATCCTAACCCTAACCGTAACCCTAAACCTAACCCTAACCCTAACCCTAACCCTAACGCTAAACATAACCCTTACCATTACTCTAACCCTAAACCTAACCCTAACCCTTACACTTACCCTAAAGCTAACCCTAACCCTAACCCTAACCTTAAACCTAACCCTAACACTTACCCTAACCGTAACCCTTATTGTAACCCTAACACTAACCCTAACACTATCCCTAACCCTAATCCTAACACATACCCTTACCCTAACCCTAAACGTAACCCTAACCCTAACCCTAACCATAACCCTAAACCTAACCCTAACCCTAACCCTAACCCTAAACCTTACCCTTAACCCTAACCCTAACCCTAACCCTTACCGGTACACTAATCCTAAACCTAATCTTAACCCCAACCCTAACCCTAACCCTAACCCTAACCCTAACCCTTACCCTTACCCTATCCCTAATCCTAACCCTAAACTTTAACCTTACCCTAAACCTAACCCTAACCCTAAACCTAACCCTAACCCTAACCTTAACCCTAACCCTTACCCTTACCCTAACCCTAATCCTAAACCTAACCCTAAACCTAACACTAACACTTACTCGTACCCTAAACCTAAACATAAACCTAACCCTAACCCTTACCTTTACCCTCACCCTAACCTTAACCCTAACCCTAACACTAACCCTAACCTTAACTCTAACCCTTATCCTTACCCTAACCGTAACCCTAAACCTAACCATAAACCTAAACCAAACACTTCCTCTTACCCTAACCCTAAACATAACACTAACACTTACCCTTACCCTAACCCTGACCCTAACACTAACCCTAACCCTCACCTTAACCCTAACCCTTACCCTTACCCTAACTCTAACCCTAACCCTAACCCTAACCCTAACACTTATCCTAACCCTAACCCTAACCCTAAACCTTACCCTTACCTACCCCTAACCGTAAACTTAACCCTAACCCTAACCCTAACCCTTACCATAACCCTAATCCTAATCCTAACCCGAACCCTAACCCTAACCCTAACCCTAACCCTTACCCTTACCCTAAACCTAACCCTAAACCTAACCTTAACCTTAACCCTAACCCTTACCCTTAACCTAATGCTAAACCTAACCCTAACCCTTACCCTAAACCTAACCCTAAACCTAGCCTTAACCTTAACCCTAACCCTTACCCTTACCCTAACCCTAACCCTACCCTAAAACTTACCCTTATCCTAACTTTAACCCTAACCCTAACCCTAACTCTTATCCTAACCCTAACACTAACCCTAACCCTAACCCTAACACTTAAACTAACCCTAACCCTAACCCTCACCCTAACCCTAACCCTAACCCTTACCTAACCCTAACCCTTAACCTTACCTTAACACTAACCCAAACTCTAACCCTTACCCTAACGCTAATTCTAACCCTAACCCTAACACTAACACATATCCTAAACCTAACCCTAACCGTAACCCTAACCCTAATCCTAAACCTAACCCTTAACCTTACCCTAAACCAAACACTAACCCTAAACCTAACCCTAACCCTAACCTTAACCCTAACCCTTACCATTACCCTAACCCTAACCCTAACCCTAACCCTAAACCTAACCCTAACCCTAACACTAACACTTACCCTTACCCTAAACCTAACCATAAACCTAACCCTAACCCTTACCTTTACCCTCACCCTAACTTTAACCCTAACCCTAACCCTAAATCGTATCCTAACCTTAACCCTAACCCTAACCATAACACTTAAACTAACCCTAACCCTAACCCTTACACTAACCCTAACCCTAACTCTAACCCTTACCTAACCCTAACCCTAACCCTAACCCTTACTCTTACCTTAACACTAACCCTAAACCTAACCCTTACCCTTACCCTAAAGCTAACTCTAACCCTAACTCTAACACTAACACATACCCTTACACTAACCCTAATCCTAACCCTAACCGTAACCCTAAACCTAACCCTAACCCTAACCCTAACCCTAAAGCTAAACATAACCCTTACCATTACTCTAACCCTAAACCTAACCCTAACCATTACACTTACCCTAATGCTAACCCTAACCCTAACCCTAACCCTAACCTTAAACCTAACCCTAACACTTACCCTAACCGTAACCCTAATCGTAACCCTAACACTTACCCTAACACTGTCCCTAACCCTAACCCTAACACATACCCTTACCCTAACCCTAACCCTAACCCTAACCGTAACCCTAAACCTAACCCTAACCCTAACCCTAACATTAACCCTAAACCTTACCCTTAACCCTAACCCTAACCCTAACCCTTACCGGTACACTAACCCTAAACCTAATCTTAACCCCAACCCTAAACCTAACCCTAACCCTCACCCCAACCCTTACCCTTACCCTATCCCTAACCCTAAACCTAACCCTAACCCTAACCCTAACCCAAGCCTTTACCCTAACCCTAACCCTAATCCTAACCCTAACCCTTAACCTTACAGTAAACCAAACCCTAACCCTAAACCTTACCCTAACCCTAATCCTAACCCTAACCCTTACCTTTATCCTAACCCTAACCCTAATACTTACCCTTACCCTAACCCCTACGCTAACCCTAACCCTAACCCTAAATCTTAACCTAACCCTAACCCTTACCCTTAACCTAACCCTAACCCAGCCCTAACCCTAACACTAAAACTAAACCTTACCCTAAACAAAACCCTAACCCTTAACCTAAACCTAACCCTAACCCTAAACCTAACCGTTACCCTAACCCTAACGCTAACCCTAACCTTTACCCTAAACCTAACCCTAACCCTAACCCATACCCTTAGCCTAACCCCAACCCTAACCCTAAGCCTAACACTAACCCTACCTTAACCCTAACCCTTCCCCTTCCCCTAACCCTAACCCTAACACTAACCTTAACCCTAACCCTAACCCTAACCCTAACCCTTAGCCTTACCCTAATCCTTACCCTAACCCTTACCCTAACCTTAAACCTATCACTAACCCTAACCCTTACCCTAACCCTAAACCTAACCCTAACCCCTAACCCTAACCCTAATCCTAACCCTAAACCTAACCCTAACCGTTACACTTACCCTAACCCTAACCCTAACCCTAACCTTTACCCTTATCCTAACCCTAACCATAACACTTACCCTTACCCTAACCCCTACGCCAACCCTAACCCTAACTCTAAACCTTAACCTAACCCTAACCCCAACCCTAACCCTTACCCTTACCATTACCCTAACCCTAACCCTAACCCTAACCCTAACACTAAACTAACCCTTACCCTAAACATAGCCCTAACCCTTACACTAAACCTAACCCTAACTATCACCCTAACACTTACCCTTACCCTTACCCTCACCCTAATCCTAATCCTAACCCTAACCCTAACCCTTACACTTAACTTAACCCTAACCCTAAACCTAACCCTTACCCTTACCCTAACGCTAACCCTAACCCTTAACCTAACACTAACCCTAACCCTAACCCTTACCCTTAGCCTAACCCTAACCTATCCGTAAGCCTAACACTAACCCTACCTTAACCCTAACCCTTACCCTTACCCTAACCCTAACCCTTACCCTTACCGTAAACCTAACCCTAACTATAACCCTAACACTTACCCTTACCCTAACCCTAAACCTAATCCTAACCCTAACCCTAACTCTTACCCTTCCCCTTATCCTAACCCTAACCCTAACATTTACCCTTATCCTAACCCTAACCGTAACACTTACCCTTACCCTAACCCCTACGCTAACCCTAACCCTAAACCTAAACCTTAACCTAACCCTAACCCCAACCCTAACCCCTACCATTACCATTACCCTAACCCTAAACCTAACCCTAACCCTAATCCTAATCCTTACCCTTACCCTAACCCTAAACCTAACCCTAACCCTAACACTAAAACTAACCCTTACCCTAAACATAACCCTAATCCTTACCCTTACCCTAACCCTAACCCTAACCCTTACCTTAAACGTAACCCTAACCCTAACCCTTAGACTTACCCTAACCCTAACTCTAACCCTTACCCTAACCCTAACCCTAACACTAACCCTAACCCTTACCCTAACCCTAACCCTAGCCCTACCCCCTAACCCTAAACCTAAACCTAACTCTAACCCTAACCCTAACCCTAACCCTAACACTAACCCTTACCATAACCCTAACCCTAACACTAACCCTAACTCTAACACTTACCCTTACCCTAACACCTACGCTAACCCTAACCCTAACCCTAACCCTAAACCTTAACCTAACCCTAACCCTAACCCTAACCCTTACCCTTACCATTACCCTAAACCTAAACCTAACCCTAACCCTAACCCTTACCCTTACCCTAACCCTAACCCTAACCCTAACACTAACCCTAACCCTTACCCTAACCCTAACCCTAACCCCTAATCCTAACCCTAAACCTAACTCTAACCCTAACCCTAACCCTAACCCTAACCCTAAACCTTACCCTTACCCTTACCCTAACGCTAATCCGGACCCCTACCCTAAACCTAACCGTAACCCTAACACATACCCTTACCCTATCCCTAAACCTTAGCCTAACCGTTACCCTATACCTAACCCTAATCCAACCCTAAACCTTACCCTTACCTGAACCC
>JANJXV010000932.1:135000-137500 GCA_024803745.1 Megascapheus bottae | reverse complement strand
TCACACTTACCCTAACAATAAACCAAAATCTTACCCTAACCCAAACCCTAACCCTAAACTTACCCTAACCCTAACTCTAACCCTAACCCTAACAATAACTTTAACCCTTACCATATACCTAAACCTTACCCTTACCCTAACCCTAAACCTAACCCTAACCCTTACCCTAACCCTAACCCTAACCCAAACCCTAACCCAAACAATAACCTTAACCCTTACCATAAACCTAAACCTTACCCTTACCCTAACCCTAAACCTAACTCTTACCCTTACCCTAAACCTAACCCTAACTCTAAATCTAAACCTAACCTTACCCTAACCCTAACCCTAAACCTAACCCTAAACGTAAACCTAAACCTTACCCCTACCCTAAACCTAACCCTAACCCAAACCTAACACTTACCCTTACCCTAATCCTAACCCTAACCCTAAACCTTACCCTGACTCTAACCCTAACCCTAACCCTAACCCTAATACTAACTATAATCCTAACCCTTACCATTACCCTTACCCTAACCCTAAACCTAACCTTAACCCTAACCCTAACCCTAAACCTAACCCTTACCCTAAATCTAACCCTAACCCTTACCCTAACCCTAGCCCTAACCCTAACCCTAACCGTAACCCTAACCCTTACCCTTACCCTAAACCTAACCCTAACCCTAACCCTTACCCTTACCCTAAACCTAACCCTAACCCTAACCCTTACCCTTACCCTAATCCTAACCCTAACCCTAACCCTAACCTTACCCTTACTCTAAACCTAACCCTAACCCTTACCCTAAACCTAACCCTAACTATAACCCTAACCCTTACCCTTACCCTTACCCTAACGCTAAACTTAACCCTTACCCTAACCCTAACCCTAACCCAAACCCTAACCCAAACAATAACCTTAACCCTTACCATAAACCTAAACCTTACCCTTACCCTAACCCTAAACCTAACTCTTACCCTTACCCTAAACCTAACCCTAACTCTAAATCTAAACCTAACCTTACCCTAACCCTAACCCTAAACCTAACCCTAAACGTAAACCTAAACCTTACCCCTACCCTAAACCTAACCCTAACCCAAACCTAACACTTACCCTTACCCTAATCCTAACCCTAACCCTAAACCTTACCCTGACTCTAACCCTAACCCTAACCCTAATACTAACTATAATCCTAACCCTTACCATTACCCTTACCCTAACCCTAAACCTAACCTTAACCCTAACCCTAACCCTAAACCTAACCCTTACCCTAAATCTAACCCTAACCCTTACCCTAACCCTAGCCCTAACCCTAACCCTAACCGTAACCCTAACCCTTACCCTTACCCTAAACCTAACCCTAACCCTAACCCTTACCCTTACCCTAAACCTAACCCTAACCCTAACCCTTACCCTTACCCTAATCCTAACCCTAACCCTAACCCTAACCTTACCCTTACTCTAAACCTAACCCTAACCCTTACCCTAAACCTAACCCTAACTATAACCCTAACCCTTACCCTTACCCTTACCCTAACGCTAAACTTAACCCTAACCCTAACCCTAACCCTTACCCTTACCCTAAACCTAACCCTAACCCTAACCCTTAATCTTATCCTAACCCTAACCCTAACACTTACCCTTACACTAACACCTACGCTAACCCTAACCCTAACCCTAAAACTAACCCTAACCCTTACCCTTACCCTAACCCTAACCCTAACTATAACCCTAACACTTCCCCTTACCCTTAGCCTAACCCTAAACCTAACCCTAACCTAACCATAACCCTAAGCCTTACCCTTACCCTTACCCTAACCCTAACCCTAACCCTAACCCTAACCCTTACCTTACCCTAACCCTAAACCTAACCCTAACCCTAACCCTAACCCTAACCCTTTCCCGTACCCTAAACCTAAACCTAACCCTAAATCTCAAACTTACCCTTACCCTAAACCTAACCCTAACCCTTGCCCTAAACCTAACCCTAACCCTAACCCTAACCCTTAGCCTTACCCTAACCCTAACCCTTACCCTAACACTAACCCTAACCCTAACCCTAACCCTAACCCTAACCCTAACCCTAAACCTTACCCTAAATCTCACCCTAACCCTTACCCTTACCCTAACCCTAACTATAACCATAACACTTACCCTTACCCTTACCCTAACACTATACCTAACCCTAACCCTAAAACTAACCCTAACCCTTAACATTACCCTAACCCTAATCCTAACCCTAACCCTTACCTTTATCCTAACCCTAACCCTAATACTTACCCTTACCCTAACCCCTACGCTAACCCTAACAGTAACCCTAAATCTTAACCTAACCCTAAACCTTACCCTTAACCTAACCCTAACCCAGCCCTAACCCTAACACTAAAACTAAACCTTACCCTAAACAAAACCCTAACCCTTAACCTAAACCTAACCCTAACCCTAAACCTAACCGTTACCCTAACCCTAACGCTAACCCTAACCTTTACCCTAAACCTAACCCTAACCCTAACCCATACCCTT
>JANJXV010000932.1:122500-127500 GCA_024803745.1 Megascapheus bottae | reverse complement strand
TAACACTTCCCCTTACCCTTACCCTAACCCTAAACCTAACCCTAACCTAACCATAACCCTAAGCCTTACCCTTACCCTTACCCTAACCCTAACCCTAACCCTAACCCTAACCCTTACCTTACCCTAACCCTAAACCTAACCCTAACCCTAACCCTAACCCTAACCCTTTCCCGTACCCTAAACCTAAACCTAACCCTAAATCTCAAACTTACCCTTACCCTAAACCTAACCCTAACCCTTGCCCTAAACCTAACCCTAACCCTAACCCTAACCCTTAGCCTTACCCTAACCCTAACCCTAACCCTTACCCTAACACTAACCCTAACACTAACCCTAACCATAACCCTAACCCTAACCCTAACCCTAACCCTTACCCTAAATCTCACCCTAACCCTTACCCTTACCCTAACCCTAACTATAACCATAACACTTACCCTTACCCTTACCCTAACACTATACCTAACCCTAACCCTAAAACTAACCCTAACCCTTAACATTACCCTAACCCTAATCCTAACCCTAACCCTTACCTTTATCCTAACCCTAACCCTAATACTTACCCTTACCCTAACCCCTACGCTAACCCTAACCCTAACCCTAAATCTTAACCTAACCCTAACCCTTACCCTTAACCTAACCCTAACCCAGCCCTAACCCTAACACTAAAACTAAACCTTACCCTAAACAAAACCCTAACCCTTAACCTAAACCTAACCCTAACCCTAAACCTAACCGTTACCCTAACCCTAACGCTAACCCTAACCTTTACCCTAAACCTAACCCTAACCCTAACCCATACCCTTAGCCTAACCCCAACCCTAACCCTAAGCCTAACACTAACCCTACCTTAAACCTAACCCTTCCCCTTCCCCTAACCCTAACCCTAACACTAACCTTAACCCTAACCCTAACCCTAACCCTAACCCTTAGCCTTACCCTAATCCTAACCCTAACCCTTACCCTAACCTTAAACCTATCACTAACCCTAACCCTTACCCTAACCCTAAACCTAACCCTAACCCCTAACCCTAACCCTAATCCTAACCCTAAACCTAACCCTAACCGTTACACTTACCCTAACCCTAACCCTAACCCTAACCTTTACCCTTATCCTAACCCTAACCATAACACTTACCCTTACCCTAACCCCTACGCCAACCCTAACCCTAACTCTAAACCTTAACCTAACCCTAACCCCAACCCTAACCCTTACCCTTACCATTACCCTAACCCTAAACCTAACCCTAAACCTAACCCTAATCCTTACACTTACCCTAACCCTAACCCTAACCCTAACCCTAACACTAAACTAACCCTTACCCTAAACATAGCCCTAACCCTTACACTAAACCTAACCCTAACTATCACCCTAACACTTACCCTTACCCTTACCCTCACCCTAATCCTAATCCTAACCCTAACCCTAACCCTTACACTTAACTTAACCCTAAACCTAACCCTTACCCTTACCCTAACGCTAACCCTAACCCTTAACCTAACACTAACCCTAACCCTAACCCTTACCCTTAGCCTAACCCTAACCTATCCGTAAGCCTAACACTAACCCTACCTTAACCCTAACCCTTACCCTTACCCTAACCCTAACCCTTACCCTTACCCTTACCGTAAACCTAACCCTAACTATAACCCTAACACTTACCCTTACCCTAACCCTAAACCTAATCCTAACCCTAACCCTAACTCTTACCCTTCCCCTTATCCTAACCCTAACCCTAACATTTACCCTTATCCTAACCCTAACCGTAACACTTACCCTTACCCTAACCCCTACGCTAACCCTAACCCTAAACCTAAACCTTAACCTAACCCTAACCCCAACCCTAACCCCTACCATTACCATTACCCTAACCCTAAACCTAACCCTAACCCTAATCCTAATCCTTACCCTTACCCTAACCCTAAACCTAACCCTAACCCTAACACTAAAACTAACCCTTACCCTAAACATAACCCTAATCCTTATCCTTACCCTAACCCTAACCCTAACCCTTACCTTAAACGTAACCCTAACCCTAACCCTTAGACTTACCCTAACCCTAACTCTAACCCTTACCCTAACCCTAACCCTAACACTAACCCTAACCCTTACCCTAACCCTAACCCTAGCCCTACCCCCTAACCCTAAACCTAAACCTAACTCTAACCCTAACCCTAACCCTAACACTAACCCTTACCATAACCCTAACCCTAACACTAACCCTAACTCTAACACTTACCCTTACCCTAACACCTACGCTAACCCTAACCCTAACCCTAACCCTAAACCTTAACCTAACCCTAACCCTAACCCTAACCCTTACCCTTACCATTACCCTAAACCTAAACCTAACCCTAACCCTAACCCTTACCCTTACCCTAACCCTAACCCTAACCCTAACACTAACCCTAACCCTTACCCTAACCCTAACCCTAACCCCTAATCCTAACCCTAAACCTAACTCTAACCCTAACCCTAACCCTAAACCTTACCCTAACCCTAACCCTAACCCTAAAAATAACACTAACCCTAACCCTAACCGTAAACCTAACCCTTACCCTTACCCTAAGCCTAACCCTAAACCTAACCCTAACCCTAACCCTCACCCAAACCCTAACCTCTAACCCTAACCCTAACCCTAACCCTAACCCTTACCCTTACCATTACCCTAAACCTAAACCTAACCCTAACCCTAACCCTTACCCTTACCCTAACCCTAACCCTAACCCTAACACTAACCCTAACCCTTACCCTAACCCTAACCCTAACCCCTAATCCTAACCCTAAACCTAACTCTAACCCTAACCCTAACCCTAACCCTAACCCTAAACCTTACCCTAACCCTAACCCTAACCCTAAAAATAACACTAACCCTAACCCTGACCGTAAACCTAACCCTTACCCTTACCCTAAGCCTAACCCTAAACCTAACCCTAACCCTAACCCTAACCCAAACCCTAAACTCTAACCCTAACCCTAACCCTAACACTTACCCTTACCCTAATCCCTACCCTAACACTTACCCTAACCTCTAACCCTAACCCTAACCGTAACCTTAACCCTAACCCTTACCCTTATCCTAACCCTAACCCTAACCCTAACACTTACCCTTACCCTAACCCCTACCCTAACACTTACCCTAACCTTACCCCTTACCCTAACACTAACCCTAACACTAACCCTTACCCTTACCCTAACCCTAAACCTAATCCTAACCCTAACCCTAATCCTAACCCTTTCCCTTACCCTAAACCTAACCCTAACCCTAAACCTCAACCTTACCCTTTCCCTAACCTAACACTAACCCTTACACTAAACCTGACCCTAACCCTAACCCTAACCCTAAGCGTAACCCTAACCCTCACACTTACCCTAACCCTAACCCTAACCCTACTCCTAACCCTTACCCTAACACTTACCCTTACCCTAACACTAAACCTAATCCTAACCCTTACCCTTACCCTCACCCTAATAATAACCTTAACCCTAACCCTAACCCTAACCCTAACCCTTACCCTAACCCTAAACCTTACTGTAACCCTAACCCTTACCCTAACCCTAACCCTAACTATAAACCTAAACCTTACCTTTACCCTAACCCTAAACCTAAACCTAACCTTAACCCTAACCCTTACACTAACCCTAACATTAACCCTTACCCTTACCCTAATCCTAACCCTAACCCAAGCCTAACACTAACCCTACCTTAACCCTGACCCTTACCCTTACCCTAACCCTAACCCTAACTCTAACCTGAAACCTAAACCTAACCCTAACCCTTAGCCTTACCCTAAAACTAAACGTAAACCTTACCCTAACCCTAACCTTAACATTAACCCTAACCCTTACCCTAACCCTAACCCTAACACATACCCTTACCCTAACCCTAACCCTAACCCTAACCCTAACACTTACCCTTACCCTAACACCTGCGCTAACCCTAACCCTAACCCTAAACCTTAACCTAACCCTAACCCTAACCCTAACCCTTACCCTTACCATTAACCTAACCCTAAACCTAAACCTAACCCTAACCCTAACCCTAACAATTACGCTTACCCTAACCCTAACCCTAACCCTTACACTAAAACTAACCCTTAACCTAAACATAACCCTAACCGTTACCTTAAACCTAACCTAAACCAACCCTAACCCTTACCCTTACCTTAACCCTAACCCTAAACCTTACCCTTACCCTTACCCTAACGCTAATCCGAACCCCTACCCTAAACCTAACCGTAACCCTAACACATACCCTTACCCTAACCCTAAACCTTAGCCTAACCGTTACCCTACACCTAACCCTAACCCAACCCTAAACCTTACCCTTACCTGAACCCTAACCCTAAACCTAACCCTCACCGTTACCCTAACGCTAAACCTAACCCTTACCCTGACCCTAACCATAACACATACCCTTACCCTAACCCTAACCCTAAACCTAACCCTTACCCTTACCCTAACGCTAACCCTAACCCTTACCCTAAACCAAACCCTAACCCTAACCCTAACACTTCCCCTTACCCTAACCCCTACCCTAAAACTTACCCTATCCGTAACCCTTACCCTAACCCTAACCCTAACACTAACCCTTACCCTTACTCTAACCCTAAACCTAACCCTAACCCTAACCCTAATCCTAACCCTTTCCCTTATCCTAAACCTAACCCTAACCCTAAAGCTCAACCTTACCCTTTCCCTAAACCTAACACTAACCCTAACACTAAACCTAACCCTAACCCTAATCCTAACCCTAAGCGTAACCCTAACCCTTACCCTCACCCTAATAATAACCTTAACCCTAACCCTCACCCTAACCTTAACCCTTATCCTTTCCCTAACCCGAACCCTAACCCTAAACCTAAACCTAATCCTAAACCTAACCCTTACACTTACCCTAACCCTAACCCTAAACCTAACCCTAACCCTAACCCTTACCCTACCCCTAACCATAAACCTAACCCTAACAATAACCTTAACCCTTACCATAAACCTAAACCTT
>JANJXV010000932.1:0-117500 GCA_024803745.1 Megascapheus bottae | reverse complement strand
TTAACCCTGAACCTTACCCTTACCCTACCCCTAACCCTACCCCTAACCTGAAACATAACCCTAACCCTAGCCCTTAGCCTTACCCTAAGCCTAACCGTAAACCTTACCCTAACCCTAACCCTAACACTAACCCTAACCCTTACCCTAACACTAACCCTAACCCTAACCCTTACCCTACCCCTAACCCTAATCCTACGCCTAACCCTTACCCTTACCCTAACCCTACCCCTAAACCTAAACCTAAACCTAACCCTAACCTTAACCTTAACCCTCAACCTTACCCTTACTCTAACCCTAACCCTAACCCTAACACTGTCCCTAACCCTTACCCTTATCCTAAACCTAAACCTAACCCTAACACTTTCCCTTACCCTAACCACTACCCTAACATTAATCCTAACCCTAAACCTTAACCTAACCCTAACACTATCCCTTACCCTTACCCTAACGCTAACCCTAACCCTTACCCTAACCCTAACCCTAACCCTAACACATACCCTTACCCTAACCATAACCATAACCCTAAACCTTACACTAAACTTAACCCTAAACCTAACCCCTACAATAATACTAAACTAAACCCCGACTAAACCTAAACCTAACCCTAACTTTAACCCTTACACTTACCCTAACCCTAACCCTAAACCTAACCCTAACCCTAACCTTAACCCTAACCGTTACCCTAACCCTAACCCTAACCCTTACCATTACTCTAACCCTAACCCTAACCCAAGCCTAACACTAACCCTACATTAACCCTGACCCTTAGCCTTACCCTAACCCTAACCCTAACATTAACCTGAAACATAACCCTAACCCTAGCCCTTAGCCTTACCCTAACCCTAACTGTAACCCTTACCCTAACCCTAACCCTAACACTAACCCTATCTCTTACCCTAACCCTAACCCTAACCCTAAACCCTAACCCTAACCCTAAACCTAACTCTAACCCTAACCCTAACCCTAAAACCAACCCTAACCCTTACCGTAACCCTAACCCTAAACCTTACCCTAAACCTAACCCTAACCCTAACCTTAACCGTAACCGTAACCCTAACCCTAACCCTAACCTTATCCCTAACCCTAAACCTAACCCTAACCGTAAACGTAACCCTTACCCTTACCCTAACCCTAAACCTAAACCTAACCTCTACCCCTAACCCAAACCCTAACCTCTAATCCTGACCCTAACCCTAACGTTAACCCTAACCCTTACCTTATCCTAACCCTAACCCTAACAATAACACCTACCCTTACCCTAACCCCTACCCAAACCCTTACCCTAACCGTAACCCTTACACTTACCCTAACCCTAAACCTAACCCTAAACCTAGCCCTAAACTTAACCCTTTCCCTTACCCTAACACTAACCCTAACCCTAACCCAAAACCTTACCCTTACCCTTAACCTAACCCTAACCCTTACCCTAAACCTAACCCTAACCCTAACCGTAACCCTAACCCTTACACTAACCCTAACCGTAACCCTAACCCTTCCCTTACCCACACCGTAACCCTAAACTTAACCCTAACCCTAAACCTAACCCTAACCCTTACCCTTACCCTAACCCTAACCCTAACCCTAACATTAACCCTAACCCTTACCCTAACTCTAATCCTAACCCTAAACCTAACGCTAACCTAACCCTAAACCTAAGCTAAGCCTAACCGTAACCCTAACCCTTACTCTTATCCTAACCCTAACCCTAACCCTAAACTTAAACTTAACCCTAACCCTAACCCTAACGCTTACCCTTACCCTAAGCCTAACCCTAACCCTAACCCTTACCCTAACCCTTAACCTAACCCTAACCCTAAACCTAACCCTTTCACTAACCCTAACCTTAATCCTAACCCTAACCATTACCTTACCCTAACCCTAACCTTAACCCTAACATGAAACCTAACCATAACCCTAACCGTAACCGTAACCCTAATCCTTACCCTTACCCTAACCCTAACCCTAACCCTAACTCTTACCCTAACCCTAACCCTTACCCTTACCTAACCCTAACCCTTACCCTAACCCTAACCCTAACTCTAACCCTAACCCTTACCCTTATCATAACCCTAAACCTAACCCTAACATTAACCCTAACCCTTACCCTTACCCTAACCCTAACTTTAACCCTAACCCTAACACTAAAGGTTACCCTTACCCTAAACATAACCCTAACCCTTACCCTAAACCTAACCCTAACCCTAACCGTAACACTTACCCTTACCTTAACCCTAACCCTAAACCTTACCCTTTCCCTAACGCTAACCCTAACCCTTACCTAACCCTAACACTAAACCTAACACATACCCTTACCCTAACCCTAACCCTAACCCTAAATCTAACCCTAACCCTCACCATAGCACTAACCCTAACACTAACCCTAACCTTAACACTAACCCTTACCCTTATCCTAAACCTAACCCAAACCCTAACACTTACCCTTACCCTAACCCCTATCCTAAACCTAACCCTAACTCTAAACCTTAACCTAACCCTAACCCTAACCCTAACCCTGACCCTTAACCTAACGCTAAACCTAAACCTTACCCTAACCCTAACCCTAACACATACCCTTACCCTAACCCTAACCCTAACACTAACCGTAACCCTAACCTTACACTAAAACTAACCCTAACCCTAACCCTTACAATAATCCTAAACTTAACAACAAGACTAAACCTAACCCTAACCCTAACTCTTACCCTTACCCTAATGCTAAACCAAACCCTAAACCTAACCCTAACCCTTACCCTTACCCTAAACCTAAGCCTAACCCTAACCCTAAACCTTACTCTTGCCCTAACCCTAACCCTAACCCTAATCCTAATCCTTACCCTTACCCTAACCTTAACCTAACCCTTACCCTAAACCTAACCCTATCTTTAACCCTAACCCTAAACCTAACCCTAACCCTAAACTTAACCCTTTCCCTTACCCTAACCCTAACCCTTACCCTAACCCTACCCTAAACCTTACCCTAAACCTAACCCTAACCCTAACCCTAACCCTTACCCTTCCCCTTACCCTAACCCTAAACCTAACCCTATCCCTAACCCTAACCCTTACCCTTAACCTTACCCTAACCCTAATCCTAAACCTAACACTTACCCTTACCCTAACACCTTCCCTACCCCTAACCCTAACCCTAACCCTAACCCTTAGCCTTACCCTAATCCTAACCCTAACCCTAACCCTAACCGTAA
Organism: Megascapheus bottae; assembly: GCA_024803745.1. NCBI lineage: Eukaryota > Metazoa > Chordata > Mammalia > Rodentia > Geomyidae > Megascapheus > Megascapheus bottae. The sequence continues at coordinate 114,297 of JANJXV010000932.1, read as the reverse complement.
CCCTAAACCTAACCCTAAACCTAACCCTAACCCTAACCCTTACCCTAACCCTAAACTTATCCCCAACACTAAACCTAACCCTAACCCTAACCCTAACCCTTACCCTTAACCTAACCCTAACCCTAACCCTAACCCTAAACCTAACCCTAAACCTAACCCTTACACTAACCCTAACCCTAAACCTAACCCTAACACTTAACCTTATCCTAGCCCTAACCCTAACCCTAACCCTAACCCTAACACTAATCTTAACCCTAACCCTTAACCTTACCCTAACCCTAACCCTAACCCTAACCTTAAACCTAAACCTAACCCTAACCCTAACCCTTACCCTTACCTAACCCTAACCCTTACCTTAACCCTAACCCTAACTCTAACCCTAACCCTTACCCTTATCATAACCCTAAACCTAACCCTAACATTAACCCTAACCCTTACCCTTACCCTAACCCTAACTTTAACCCTAACCCTAACACTAAAGGTTACCCTTACCCTAAACATAACCCTAACCCTTACCCTAAACCTAACCCTAACCCTAACCGTAACACTTACCCTTACCTTAACCCTAACCCTAAACCTTACCCTTTCCCTAACGCTAACCCTAACACTTACCTAACCCTAACACTAAACCTAACACATACCCTTACCCTAACCCTAACCCTAACCCTAAATCTAACCCTAACCCTCACCATAGCACTAACCCTAACACTAACCCTAACCTTAACACTAACCCTTTCCCTTATCCTAAACCTAACCCTAATCCTAACCCTAACCGTAACCCTAACCCTTACACTAACCCTAACCCTAACCCTAACCCTTACCCTTACCATCACCCTAATCCTAAACTTAAACCTAACCCTAACCCTAACCCTAACCCTAAACTTCATGCTAACACTAACCCTAACCCTAACCCTTACCCTAACCCTAATCCTAACCCAATTCCTAACCCCTAACCCTAACCCTAACCCGATTCCTAACCCCTAACCCTAACCATAACCCTAACCCCTAACCCTAACCCTAACCCTACACCTAACTCTAACCCTAAACCTAAATCTTACCCTTAACCTAACCCTAACCCTAAATCTAAGCCTAACCCTTACCCTTACCATAACCCTAACCCTAACTCTAACACTAACCCTAAAATAAACCCTAACCCTAAACCTAACCCTTACCCTTACCCTAAGCCTAACCCAAAACCTAACCCTAACTCTTACCCTTACCCTAACCCTAACCCTAATCCTTACACTAACCCTTACACTTACCCTAACCCTAACCCTAACACTAAGCCTAAAACTAACCCTACTTTAACCCTAACCCTTACCCTTATCCTAACCCTAAACCTAAACGTAACACTTACCCTTACCCTAACACCTATCCTAACCCTACCCCTAACCCTAACCCTTAACCTAAACCTAACCCTAACCCTTACCCTTAACCTAACCCTAACCCTAACCGTTACCCTTACCCTAACCCTAACCCTAACCCTAACACTAAAACTTACCCTTACCCTAAACATAACCCTAACCCTTACCCTAAACCTAACCCTAACCCTAACCCTAACCCTTACCCTAACAATAAACCTAACCCTTACCCTAAACTTAACCCTAACCCTAACCCTAAACTTACACTAAACCTAACCATAACCCTAACCCTAATCTTAACCCTAAACCTAACCCTAACCCTTGCCCTTACCCTAACCCTAAACCTAACACTAACCATAACCCTAACCCTAAACCTAACCCTTAGCCTAACCCTAAATCTAAACCTAACCCTAAAACTAACCCAAACCCTAACCTCTAACCCTAACCCTAAGCCTTACCCTAACCCTTACCCTAACCCTAACCCTTGCCCTTAACCTAACCCTAACCCTAAACCTAAACCTAACCCTAACCTTAACCTTAACCCTAACTCTTACCCTTACTCTAACCATACCCCTAACCCTAACCCTTAACCTAACCCTAACACTAACCCTAAACCCTAACCCTTACCCTAACCCTGACCCTAACCCCTAACCCTAACCATAACACTAACCCTAAACCTAACCCCTAACCCTAACAGTAACACTAACCCTAACCCTTACCCTTATCCTAAACCTAAAACTAACCCTAACACTTACCCTTACACTAAACCCTACCCTAACCCTAACCCTAAAACTTAACCTAAACCTGACCCTTACCCTAACCCTTACCCATACCCTAACGCTAACCCTAACACTTTCCCTAACCCTAACCCTAACTCTAACACATACCCTTACCCTAACCCTAACCCTAACCCTAACCCTAAAACTTACACTAAACCTAAGCCTAACCCTAACCCTTACAATAATCCTAAACTTAACCCCAAGACAAAACCTAACCCTAACCCTAACTCTAACCCTTACCCTAACCCTAATCCTTACCCTAACCCTAACACATACCCTTACCCTAACCCTAACCCTTACCCTAACCCTAACACATACCCTAACCCTAACAATAACCCTAACCCTAACCCTAACCCTAACTTTACCCTAACCCTAACCCTAACACTAACCCTAACCCTTACCCTAACCCTAACGCTAACCCTAAAACCTAACCCTAAACCTGAACCTAACTCTAACCCTAACCCTAACCCTAAAACTAACCTTAACCGTAACCCTAACCCTAACCCTAACCCTCATCTTAACCCTAACCCTAAACCTAACCCTTGCCCTTACCCTAACCCTAACCCTAACCCTAACCCTAACCTTACCCTAACCCTAACCCTAACACTAACCCTAACCCTTACCCTAACCCTAACCCTAACCCTAAAACCTAACCCTAACCCTGAACCTAACTCTAACCCTAACCCTAAACCTAAACCTAACCTTAACCGTAACCCTAACCCTAACCCTAACCCTCATCTTAACCCTAACCCTAAACCTAACCCTTGCCCTTACCCTAACCCTAACCCTAACCCTAAACTAACCCTAACCCTAACCCTAAACCTAACCCTGACCCTTACCCTAACCCTAACAATAAACATAACCTGTAACCCTAACCCAAACCCTAACCTCAAACCCTAACCCTAACCCTAACGTTAACCCTAACCCTTACCCTAACCCTAACCATAAACTTAACCCTAACCCTAACCCTATCCTTAACCCTTATCCTTACCTTAACCCTAACCCTAACCCTAAACCTAACCCTAAACCTTACCCTTACCCTAACCCCAACCCTAAACCTAACATTAACCCTAACCCTTACCCTAACTCTAACCCTAACCCTAACCCTAACGCTAACCTAAACCTCATCCTTACCATAACCCTAACTGTAACCCTTACCGTAAACCTAACCCTAACCCTAAACCTAAACCTTACCCTTAACCTAACTGTAACCCTAAATCTAACCCTATCCCGTACCCTTACCCTAACCCTAACCCTAACCCTTAACCTAACCCTAAACCTAACCATAACCCTAACCCTTACCCTTACCCTAAACCTAACCCTAACCGTTACCCTTACACTAACCCTAACCGTAACCCTAACCCTAACCCTAAACCTTACCCTTACCCTAACCCTAACCCTTAACCTTACCCTAACCCTAACCCTAACTCTACCCTAAACCGTACCCTTACCCTTAGCCTAACCCTAACCCTAAACCTAACACTTACCCTTACCCTAACCCCTTCACTAACCCTAACCCTAACCCTAACCTAACCCTTACACTTCCCCTTCCCCTAACCGTAAACCGAACCCTAACCCTATCCCTAACCCTTACCCTTAACCTTACCCTAACCCTAATCCTAAACCTAACACTTACCCTTACCCTAACACCTTCCCTACCCCTACCCCTAACCCTAATCCTAACCCTAAACCTTACCCTTACCCTAACCCTAACCCTAACCCTTACCCTAACCCTAACCCTAACTCTAACCCTAACCCTAACACTTACCCAAACCCTAACCCTAAACCTAACCCTAAGACTTACCCTTACCCTAACCCTTACCCTTACCCTAAACCTAACCCTAACCCTAACCCTTACCCTTCCCCTTACCCTAACCCTAAACCTAACCCTATCCCTAAACCTAACCCTTACCCTTAACCTTACCCTAACCCTAATCCTAAACCTAACACTTACCCTTACCCTAACACCTTCCCTACCCCTAACCCTAACCCTAACCCTAACCCTTAGCCTTACCCTAATCCTAACCCTAACCCTAACCCTAACCGTAACCCTAAACCTAACCCTAAACCTAACCCTAAAACTAACCCTAACCCTAACCCTTACCCTAACCCTAACCCTTACCCTAACCCTAAACTTATCCCCAACACTAAACCTAACCCTAACCCTAACCCTAACCCTTACACTTAACCTAACCCTAACCCTAAACCTAACCCTAAACCTAACCCTAACCCTAACCTTAAAACTAAACCTAACCCTAACCCTAACCCTTACCCTTACCTAACCCTAACCCTTACCCTAACCCTAACCCTAACTCTAACCCTAACCCTTACCCTTATCATAACCCTAAACCTAACCCTAACATTAACCCTAACCCTTACCCTTACCCTAACCCTAACTTTAACCCTAACCCTAACACTAAAGGTTACCCTTACCCTAAACATAACCCTAACCCTTACCCTAAACCTAACCCTAACCCTAACCGTAACACTTACCCTTACCTTAACCCTAACCCTAAACCTTACCCTTTCCCTAACGCTAACCCTAACCCTTACCTAACCCTAACACTAAACCTAACACATACCCTTACCCTAACCCTAACCCTAACCCTAAATCTAACCCTAACCCTCACCATAGCACTAACCCTAACACTAACCCTAACCTTAACACTAACCCTTTCCCTTATCCTAAACCTAACCCTAATCCTAACCCTAACCGTAACCCTAACCCTTACACTAACCCTAACCCTAACCCTAACCCTTACCCTTACCATCACCCTAATCCTAAACTTAAACCTAACCCTAACCCTAACCCTAACCCTAAACTTCATGCTAACACTAACCCTAACCCTAACCCTTACCCTAACCCTAATCCTAACCCAATTCCTAACCCCTAACCCTAACCCTAACCCCTAACCCTAACCATAACCCTAACCCCTAACCCTAACCCTAACCCTACACCTAACTCTAACCCTAAACCTAAATCTTACCCTTAACCTAACCCTAACCCTAAATCTAAGCCTAACCCTTACCCTTACCATAACCCTAACCCTAACTCTAACACTAACCCTAAAATAAACCCTAACCCTAAACCTAACCCTTACCCTTACCCTAAGCCTAACCCAAAACCTAACCCTAACTCTTACCCTTACCCTAACCCTAACCCTAATCCTTACACTAACCCTTACACTTACCCTAACCCTAACCCTAACACTAAGCCTAAAACTAACCCTACTTTAACCCTAACCCTTACCCTTATCCTAACCCTAAACCTAAACGTAACACTTACCCTTACCCTAACACCTATCCTAACCCTACCCCTAACCCTAACCCTTAACCTAAACCTAACCCTAACCCTTACCCTTAACCTAACCCTAACCCTAACCGTTACCCTTACCCTAACCCTAACCCTAACCCTAACACTAAAACTTACCCTTACCCTAAACATAAACCTAACCCTTACCCTAAACCTAACCCTAACCCTAACCCTAACCCTTACCCTAACAATAAACCTAACCCTTACCCTAAACTTAACCCTAACCCTAACCCTAAACTTACACTAAACCTAACCATAACCCTAACCCTAATCTTAACCCTAAACCTAACCCTAACCCTTGCCCTTACCCTAACCCTAAACCTAACACTAACCATAACCCTAACCCTAAACCTAACCCTTAGCCTAACCCTAAATCTAAACCTAACCCTAAAACTAACCCAAACCCTAACCTCTAACCCTAACCCTAAGCCTTACCCTAACCCTTACCCTAACCCTAACCCTTGCCCTTAACCTAACCCTAACCCTAAACCTAAACCTAACCCTAACCTTAACCTTAACCCTAACTCTTACCCTTACTCTAACCATACCCCTAACCCTAACCCTTAACCTAACCCTAACACTAACCCTAAACCCTAACCCTTACCCTAACCCTGACCCTAACCCCTAACCCTAACCATAACACTAACCCTAAACCTAACCCCTAACCCTAACAGTAACACTAACCCTAACCCTTACCCTTATCCTAAACCTAAAACTAACCCTAACACTTACCCTTACACTAAACCCTACCCTAACCCTAACCCTAAAACTTAACCTAAACCTGACCCTTACCCTAACCCTTACCCATACCCTAACGCTAACCCTAACACTTTCCCTAACCCTAACCCTAACTCTAACACATACCCTTACCCTAACCCTAACCCTAACCCTAACCCTAAAACTTACACTAAACCTAAGCCTAACCCTAACCCTTACAATAATCCTAAACTTAACCCCAAGACAAAACCTAACCCTAACCCTAACTCTAACCCTTACCCTAACCCTAATCCTTACCCTAACCCTAACACATACCCTTACCCTAACCCTAACCCTTACCCTAACCCTAACACATACCCTAACCCTAACAATAACCCTAACCCTAACCTTAACCCTAACTTTACCCTAACCCTAACCCTAACACTAACCCTAACCCTTACCCTAACCCTAACGCTAACCCTAAAACCTAACCCTAAACCTGAACCTAACTCTAACCCTAACCCTAACCCTAAAACTAACCTTAACCGTAACCCTAACCCTAACCCTAACCCTCATCTTAACCCTAACCCTAAACCTAACCCTTGCCCTTACCCTAACCCTAACCCTAACCCTAACCCTAACCCTAACCTTACCCTAACCCTAACCCTAACACTAACCCTAACCCTTACCCTAACCCTAACCCTAACCCTAAAACCTAACCCTAACCCTGAACCTAACTCTAACCCTAACCCTAAACCTAAACCTAACCTTAACCGTAACCCTAACCCTAACCCTAACCCTCATCTTAACCCTAACCCTAAACCTAACCCTTGCCCTTACCCTAACCCTAACCCTAACCCTAAACTAACCCTAACCCTAACCCTAAACCTAACCCTGACCCTTACCCTAACCCTAACAATAAACATAACCTGTAACCCTAACCCAAACCCTAACCTCAAACCCTAACCCTAACCCTAACGTTAACCCTAACCCTTACCCTAACCCTAACCATAAACTTAACCCTAACCCTAACCCTATCCTTAACCCTTATCCTTACCTTAACCCTAACCCTAACCCTAAACCTAACCCTAAACCTTACCCTTACCCTAACCCCAACCCTAAACCTAACATTAACCCTAACCCTTACCCTAACTCTAACCCTAACCCTAACCCTAACGCTAACCTAAACCTCATCCTTACCATAACCCTAACTGTAACCCTTACCGTAAACCTAACCCTAACCCTAAACCTAAACCTTACCCTTAACCTAACTGTAACCCTAAATCTAACCCTATCCCGTACCCTTACCCTAACCCTAACCCTAACCCTTAACCTAACCCTAAACCTAACCATAACCCTAACCCTTACCCTTACCCTAAACCTAACCCTAACCGTTACCCTTACACTAACCCTAACCGTAACCCTAACCCTAACCCTAAACCTTACCCTTACCCTAACCCTAACCCTTAACCTTACCCTAACCCTAACCCTAACTCTACCCTAAACCGTACCCTTACCCTTAGCCTAACCCTAACCCTAAACCTAACACTTACCCTTACCCTAACCCCTTCACTAACCCTAACCCTAACCCTAACCTAACCCTTACACTTCCCCTTCCCCTAACCGTAAACCGAACCCTAACCCTATCCCTAACCCTTACCCTTAACCTTACCCTAACCCTAATCCTAAACCTAACACTTACCCTTACCCTAACACCTTCCCTACCCCTACCCCTAACCCTAATCCTAACCCTAAACCTTACCCTTACCCTAACCCTAACCCTAACCCTTACCCTAACCCTAACCCTAACTCTAACCCTAACCCTAACACTTACCCAAACCCTAACCCTAAACCTAACCCTAAGACTTACCCTTACCCTAACCCTTACCCTTACCCTAAACCTAACCCTAACCCTAACCCTTACCCTTCCCCTTACCCTAACCCTAAACCTAACCCTATCCCTAAACCTAACCCTTACCCTTAACCTTACCCTAACCCTAATCCTAAACCTAACACTTACCCTTACCCTAACACCTTCCCTACCCCTAACCCTAACCCTAACCCTAACCCTTAGCCTTACCCTAATCCTAACCCTAACCCTAACCCTAACCGTAACCCTAAACCTAACCCTAAACCTAACCCTAAAACTAACCCTAACCCTAACCCTTACCCTAACCCTAAACTTATCCCCAACACTAAACCTAACCCTAACCCTAACCCTAACCCTTACACTTAACCTAACCCTAACCCTAAACCTAACCCTAAACCTAACCCTAACCCTAACCTTAAACCTAAACCTAACCCTAACCCTAACCCTTACCCTTACCTAACCCTAACCCTTACCCTAACCCTAACCCTAACTCTAACCCTAACCCTTACCCTTATCATAACCCTAAACCTAACCCTAACATTAACCCTAACCCTTACCCTTACCCTAACCCTAACTTTAACCCTAACCCTAACACTAAAGGTTACCCTTACCCTAAACATAACCCTAACCCTTACCCTAAACCTAACCCTAACCCTAACCGTAACACTTACCCTTACCTTAACCCTAACCCTAAACCTTACCCTTTCCCTAACGCTAACCCTAACCCTTACCTAACCCTAACACTAAACCTAACACATACCCTTACCCTAACCCTAACCCTAACCCTAAATCTAACCCTAACCCTCACCATAGCACTAACCCTAACACTAACCCTAACCTTAACACTAACCCTTACCCTTATCCTAAACCTAACCCAAACCCTAACACTTACCCTTACCCTAACCCCTATCCTAAACCTAACCCTAACTCTAAACCTTAACCTAACCCTAACCCTAACCCTAACCCTGACCCTTAACCTAACGCTAAACCTAAACCTTACCCTAACCCTAACCCTAACACATACCCTTACCCTAACCCTAACCCTAACACTAACCGTAACCCTAACCTTACACTAAAACTAACCCTAACCCTAACCCTTACAATAATCCTAAACTTAACAACAAGACTAAACCTAACCCTAACCCTAACTCTTACCCTTACCCTAATGCTAAACCAAACCCTAAACCTAACCCTAACCCTTACCCTTACCCTAAACCTAAGCCTAACCCTAACCCTAAACCTTACTCTTGCCCTAACCCTAACCCTAACCCTAATCCTAATCCTTACCCTTACCCTAACCTTAACCTAACCCTTACCCTAAACCTAACCCTATCTTTAACCCTAACCCTAAACCTAACCCTAACCCTAAACTTAACCCTTTCCCTTACCCTAACCCTAACCCTTACCCTAACCCTACCCTAAACCTTACCCTAAACCTAACCCTAACCCTAACCCTAACCCTTACCCTTCCCCTTACCCTAACCCTAAACCTAACCCTATCCCTAACCCTAACCCTTACCCTTAACCTTACCCTAACCCTAATCCTAAACCTAACACTTACCCTTACCCTAACACCTTCCCTACCCCTAACCCTAACCCTAACCCTAACCCTTAGCCTTACCCTAATCCTAACCCTAACCCTAACCCTAACCGTAACCCTAAACCTAACCCTAAACCTAACCCTAACCCTAACCCTTACCCTAACCCTAAACTTATCCCCAACACTAAACCTAACCCTAACCCTAACCCTAACCCTTACCCTTAACCTAACCCTAACCCTAAACCTAACCCTAAACCTAACCCTAAACCTAACCCTTACACTAACCCTAACCCTAAACCTAACCCTAACACTTAACCTTATCCTAGCCCTAACCCTAACCCTAACCCTAACCCTAACACTAATCTTAACCCTAACCCTTAACCTTACCCTAACCCTAACCCTAACCCTAACCTTAAACCTAAACCTAACCCTAACCCTAACCCTTACCCTTACCTAACCCTAACCCTTACCTTAACCCTAACCCTAACTCTAACCCTAACCCTTACCCTTATCATAACCCTAAACCTAACCCTAACATTAACCCTAACCCTTACCCTTACCCTAACCCTAACTTTAACCCTAACCCTAACACTAAAGGTTACCCTTACCCTAAACATAACCCTAACCCTTACCCTAAACCTAACCCTAACCCTAACCGTAACACTTACCCTTACCTTAACCCTAACCCTAAACCTTACCCTTTCCCTAACGCTAACCCTAACACTTACCTAACCCTAACACTAAACCTAACACATACCCTTACCCTAACCCTAACCCTAACCCTAAATCTAACCCTAACCCTCACCATAGCACTAACCCTAACACTAACCCTAACCTTAACACTAACCCTTACCCTTATCCTAAACCTAACCCAAACCCTAACACTTACCCTTACCCTAACCCCTATCCTAAACCTAACCCTAACTCTAAACCTTAACCTAACCCTAACCCTAACCCTAACCCTGACCCTTAACCTAACGCTAAACCTAAACCTTACCCTAACCCTAACCCTAACACATACCCTTACCCTAACCCTAACCCTAACACTAACCGTAACCCTAACCTTACACTAAAACTAACCCTAACCCTAACCCTTACAATAATCCTAAACTTAACAACAAGACTAAACCTAACCCTAACCCTAACGCTTACCCTTACCCTAATGCTAAACCAAAACCTAAACCTAACCCTAACCCTTACCCTTACCCTAAACCTAAGCCTAACCCTAACCCTAAACCTTACTCTTGCCCTAACCCTAACCCTAACCCTAATCCTAATCCTTACCCTTACCCTAACCTTAACCTAACCCTTACCCTAAACCTAACCCTATCTTTAACCCTAACCCTAACCCTAAACTTAACCCTTTCCCTTACCCTAAACCTAACCCTTACCCTAACCCTACCCTAAACCTTACCCTAAACCTAACCCTAACCCTAACCCTAACCCTTACCCTTCCCCTTACCCTAACCCTAAACCTAACCCTATCCCTAACCCTAACCCTTACCCTTAACCTTACCCTAACCCTAATCCTAAACCTAACACTTACCCTTACCCTAACACCTTCCCTACCCCTAACCCTAACCCTAATCCTAACCCTTAGCCTTACCCTAATCCTAACCCTAACCCTAACCCTAACCGTAACCCTAAACCTAACCCTAAACCTTACCCTAACCCTAACCCTAACCCTTACCCTAACCCTAAACTTATCCCCAACACTAAACCTAACCCTAACCCTAACCCTAACCCTTACCCTTAACCTAACCCTAACCCTAAACCTAACCCTAAACCTAACCCTAACCCTAACCCTTACACTAACCCTAACCCTAAACCTAACCCTAACACTTAACCTTATCCTAGCCCTAACCCTAACCCTAACCCTAACCCTAACACTAATCTTAACCCTAACCCTTAACCTTACCCTAACCCTAACCCTAACCCTAACCCTAACCTTAAACCTAAACCTAACCCTAACCCTAACCCTTACCCTTACCTAACCCTAACCCTTACCCTAACCCTAACCCTAACTCTAACCCTAACCCTTACCCTTATCATAACCCTAAACCTAACCCTAACATTAACCCTAACCCTTACCCTTACCCTAACCCTAACTTTAACCCTAACCCTAACACTAAAGGTTAACCTTACCCTAAACATAACCCTAACCCTTACCCTAAACCTAACCCTAACCCTAACCGTAACACTTACCCTTACCTTAACCCTAACCCTAAACCTTACCCTTTCCCTAACGCTAACCATAACCCTTACCTAACCCTAACACTAAACCTAACACATACCCTTACCCTAACCCTAACCCTAACCCTAAATCTAACCCTAACCCTCACCATAGCACGAACCCTAACACTAACCCTAACCTTAACACTAACCCTTTCCCTTATCCTAAACCTAACCCAAACCCTAACACTTACCCTTACCCTAACCCCTATCCTAAACCTAACCCTAACTCTAAACCTTAACCTAACCCTAACCCCAACCCTAACCATGACCCTTAACCTAACGCTAAAGCTAAACCTTGCCCTAACCCTAACCCTAACACATACCCTTACCCTAACCCTAACCCTAACACTAACCGTAACCCTAACCTTACACTAAAACTAACCCTAACCCTAACCCTTACAATAATCCTAAACTTAACAACAAGACTAAACCTAACCCTAACCCTAACTCTTACCCTTACCCTAATGCTAAACCAAACCCTAAACCTAACCCTAACCCTTACCCTTACCCTAAACCTAACCCTAACCCTAACCCTAAACCTTACTCTTGCCCTAACCCTAACCCTAACCCTAATCCTAATCCTTACCCTTACCCTAACCTTAACCTAACCCTTACCCTAAACCTAACCCTATCTTTAACCCTAACCCTAAACCTAACCCTAACCCTAACCCTAAACTTAACCCTTTCCCTTACCCTAACCCTAACCCTTACCCTAACCCTACCCTAAACCTTACCCTAAACCTAACCCTAACCCTAACCCTAACCGTAACACTAACCCTTACCCTAACCCTAACCCTAAACCTAACCCAAACCCTTGCCTTTACCCTCACCCTAACCCTAACCTTAACCCTAACCCTAACCCTATCCTGAACCCTTATCCTTACCCTAACCCTAACCCTAAGCCTAAACCTAACCATAACCCTTACCCTTACCCTACCCCTAACCCTAACCCTAACCCTAACATTAACAATAAACCTTACCCTAACTCTAACCCTAACCCTAAACCTAACGCTAACCTAACCCTTATCCTTACCCTAACAATAACCATAACCCTAACCCTAAACCTAATCCTAACCCTAAACCTAAACCTTACCCTTAACCTAACCCTAACTTTCTTCTAACCCTAACTCTTACCCTTACCCTAACCCTAACCCTATCCCTAAACCTAACTCTAACCCTAAACGTAACCCTAACCCTAACCCTTACCCTAAACCTAAACCTAACCCTAACCCTAACCCTTACCCTTACCCTAACCCTAACCCTAACCCTAACCCTAACCCTTATCCTTACCCTAACCCTAACCGTAACCCTAACCCTAACCCTAACCCTAAACTTAACCCTAACCCTAACACTAACCCTTGCCCTTACCCTAACCGTAACCCTAAACCTAACCCTAAACATGACCCTAACCCTAAACCTAAACCTAATCCTTACCCTAACCCTAACCATAAAACTAAACTAACCTCTAACCCTAACCCAAACCCTAACCTCTAACCCTAACCCTAACCCTAACTCTAAACCCTAACCCTAACCCTAAACCTAACTCTAACCCTAACCATAACCCTAACCCCAAAACTAACCCTTACCTTAACCCTAAACCTAAACCTTACCCTAAACCTAACCTAACCCTAACCTTAACCGTACCATAACCCTAACCCTAACCCTAACCTTAACCCTAACCCTAACACTAAGAGTTGCCCTTACCCTACCCCTAACCCTAAACCTAACCCTAAACCTAATCCTAAACCTAACCCTAAACCTAATCCTTACATTTACCCTAAACCTAAACCTAATCCTAACCTCTAACCCTAACCCAAACCCTAACCTCTAACCCTAACCATAACCCTAACGTTAACCCTAAACCTTACCCTTATCCTAACCCTAACCCTAACCCTAACCCTAACCCTTACCCTAACCTAAAACTAACACTAACCCTAACCCTAAACTTAACCCTTTCCCTTACCATAATGCTAACCCTAAAGCTAAACCTTAAACTTACCCTAAACCTAACCCTAACCCTTACCCTAACCCTAACCTTAACCCTAACCCAAACCCTAAACTCTAACCCTAACCCTAACCCTAACGTTAACCCTAACCCTTACCCTTATCCTAACCCTAACCCTAACCCTACCACTTACTCTTACCCTAACCCCTACCCTAACCCTTACCCTAACCCTAAACTTTAACCTTACCCTAACGCTAACCCTTACCCTTACCCTATCCCTAAACCTAACCCTAATCCTAACTCTAACCTTAAACCTTTCCCTTACCCTAACCCTAAACCTAACCCTAACCCTAAACCTTACCCTTACCCTAATCCTAACCCTAACACTTAACCTAAACCTAACCCTAACCTAACCCTAACAGTAACCCTAACCCTTACTCTAACCCTAACCCTAAACCTAACCTGTAACCCTAACCAAAACCCTAACCTCAAACCCTAACCCTAACCCTAACGTTAACCCTAACCCTTACCCTAACCCTAACCCTAAACTTAACCCTAACCCTAACCCTATCCTTAACACTTATCCTTACCCTAACCCTAACTCTAACCCTAAACCTAACCCTAAACCTTACCCTTACCCTTACCCTAACCCTAACCCTAACCCTAACATTAACCCTAACCCTTACCCTAACTCTAAGCCTAACTCTAACCCTAACGCTAACCTAAACCTTATCCTTACCATAACCCTAACTCTAACCCTAACCGTAAACCTAACCCTAACCCTAAACCTAAACCTTACCCTTAACCTAACTGTAAACCTAAATCTAACCCTAACCCGTACCCTTACCCTAACCCTAACCCTAACCCTAACCATAACCCTAACCCTTACCCTTACCCTAAACCTAACCCTAACCCTTACCCTTACACTAACCCTAACCCTAACCCTAACCCTAACCCTAAACCTAACACTTACCCTTACCCTAAACCCTTCACTAACCCTAACCCTAACCCTAACCCTAACCCTTAACCTTACCCTAACCCTAATCCTAAACCTAACACTTTCCCTAACCCTAACACCTTCCCTACCCCTACCCCTAACCCTAACCATAACCCTAAACCTTACCCTTACCCTAACCCTAACCCTAACCCTTACCCTAACCCTAACCCTAACCCTAACCCTAACCCTTACCCAAACCCTAACCCTAACCCTAACTCTAAGCCTTACCCTTACCCTAACCCTTACCCTTACCCTAAACCTAACACTAATCCTAACCCTTACCCTTCCCCTTACACTAACCCTAAACCTAACCCTAACCCTAACTCTAACCCTTACCCTTAACCTTACCCTAAACCTAATCATAAACCTAACACTTACCCTTACCCTAACACCTTCCCTACCCCTACCCCTAACCCTAACCCTAAACCTTAACTTAACCCTAACCCTAACCCTAACCCTTTGCCTTACCCTAATCCTAACCCTAACCCTAACGGTAACCCTAAACCTAACCCTAAACCTAACCCTAACCCTAAACCTAACCCTTACCATAACCCTAAACTTATCCCCAACACTAAACCTAACCCTAACCCTAACCATAACGCTTACCCTTAACCTAACCCTAACCCTAAACCTAACCCTAAACCTAACCCTAACCCTTACACTAAACCTAACCCTAAACCTAACCCTAACACTTAACCTTATCCTAGCCCTAACCCTAACCCTAACCCTAACAATAACACTAACCTTAACCCTAACCCTTAACCTTACCCTAACCCTAACCCTAACCCTAACCTTAAAACTTAACCTAACCCTAACCCTAACCCTTACCCTTACCCTAACCCTAACCCTTACCCTAACCCTAACCCTAACACTAACCTAACCTTAAGCCTAACCCTTACCCTTATCCTAAACCTAACCCAAACCCTAACACTTACACTTACCCTAACCCCTATCCTAAACCTAACCCTAACTCTAAACCTTAACCTAACCCTAACCCTAACCCTAACCCTGACCCTTAACCTAACGCTAAACCTAAACCTTACCCTAACCCTAACCCTAACACATACCCTTACCTAACCCTAACACTAACCATAACCCTAAACCTTACACTAAAACTAACCCTAACCCTAACCTTTACAATAATCCTAAACTTAACAACAAGACTAAACCTAAACCTAACCCTAACTCTAACCCTTACTCTTACCCTAATCCTAACCCTAAACCTAAACCTAACCCTAACCCTAACCCTAACTGTTACCCTAACCTTAACCCTAACCCTTACCATTACCCTAACCCTAACCCTAACCCAAAGCCTAACACTAACCCTACCTTAACCCTGACACCTACCCTTACCCTAAACCTAACCCTAACCCTAACCTGAAACCTAAACCTAACCCTAACCCTTAGCCTTACCCTAACCCTAACCGTAAACCTTACCCTAACCCTAACCCTAACACTAACCCTAACCCTTACCCTAACCCTAAACCTAACCCTAAACCCTAACCTTAACCCTAAACCTAACTCTAACCCTAACCCTAACCCTAACCCCAAAACTAACCCTTACCATAACCCTAACCCTAAACCTTACCCTAAACCTAACCCTAACCCTAACCTTAACCGTAACCTAACCCTAACCCTAACCCTAACCTTAACCCCAACCCTAACACTAAGAGTTGCCCTTACCCTACTCCTAACCCTAAAACTAACCCTAAACCTAATCCTAACCCTAACCCTAAACCTAATCCTTACCCTTACCCTAACCCTAAACCTAAACCTTACCTCTAACCCTAACCCAAACCCTAACATCTAACCCTAACCCTAACCCTAACGTTAAGCCTAACCCTTACCCTTATCCTAACCCTAACCCTAACCCTAAACCTTACCCTAAACCTAACCCTAACCCTAACCCTAACTCTTACCCTTACCCTAATGCTAAACCAAACCCTAAACCTAAGCCTAACCCTTACGCTTACCATAAACCTAACCCTAACCCTAACCCTAAACCTTACTCTTACCCTAACCCTAACCCTAACCCTAATCCTAATCCTTACCCTTACCCTAACCCTAACCTAACCCTTACCCTAAACCTAACCCTATCTTTAACCCTAACCCTAAACCTAACCCTAACCCTAATCCTAAACTTAACCCTTTCCCTTACCCTAACCCTAACCCTTACCCTAACCATACCCTAAACCTTACCCTAAACCTAACCATAACCCTAACCCTAACCGTAATTCTAACCCTTACCCTAACCCTAACCCTAAACCTAACCCAAACCCTTGCCTTTACCCTCACCCTAACCCTAACCTTAACCCTAACCCTAACCCTATCCTGAACCCTTATCCTTACCCTAACCCTAACCAAAAGCCTAAACCTAACCATAACCCTTACCCTTACCCTACCCCTAACCCTAACCCTAACCCTAACATTAACCCTAACTCTTACCCTAACTCTAACCCTAACCCTAAACCTAACGCTAACCTAACCCTTATCCTTACCCTAACAATAACCATAACTCTAACCCTAAACCTAATCCTAACCCTAAACCTAAACCTTACCCTTAACCTAACCCTAACTTTATTGTAACCTTAACTCTTACCCTTATCCTAACCCTAACCCTAACCCTAAACCTAACTCTAACCCTAAACGTAACCCTAACCCTTACCCTTACCCTAAACCTAACCCTAACCCTAACCCTAACCCTTACCCTTACCCTAACCCTAACGCTAACCCTAACCCTTATCCTTACCCTAACCCTAACCCTAACCCTAACCCTAAACCTTACCCTTACCCTAACCCTAACCCTAACCATTACCCTAACCCTAACCCTAACTCTAACCCTAACACTTACCCTTACCCTTACCCTAAACCTAAACCTAACCCTAACCCTATCCCTTACCCTTACCCTAAACCTAACCCTAACCTAACCCTAACCCTAACCCTTACCATAACTCTAACCCTAACCCTAACACATACCCTTACCCTAAACCTAACCCTAACCCTAATCGTAACCCTAAACCTAACCATAACCTAACCCTAACCCTAACCCTAACCCTTACCCTAACCCTAACTGTAACCCTAATCCTAACCCTAACCCTTATCCTTATCCTAACCCTAACCGTAAACCTAAACCTAACCCTAACCTTAACATTAACCCTAACTCTTTCCCTTACTCTAACCCTAACACTAATCCAAACCCTTAACCTAACCCTAACACTATCCCTAAACCCTACCCCTTATCCTAACCCTAACCCTAACCCTAACCGTAACCATAACACTAACCCTAACTCTTACCCCTAACACTAACCCTAACCCTTCCCCTTATCCTAAACCTAACCCTAACCCTAACACTTACCCTTACCCTAACCCCTACCCTAACCCTAACCCTAACCCTAAACCTTAACCTAACCCGAACCCTAACCCTAACCCTTAACCTTACCCTAACGCTAACACTAACCCTTACCCTTACCCTAACCCTAACCCTAACCCTAACACATACCCTTCCCTAACCCTAACCCTTACCCTAACCGTAACCCTAGTCCTAACCCTAAACCTAACCCTAACCCTAACCCTCACCCTTACCCTAACCCTAACCCGAATCCTAATCCTAACACTAACCCTTACCCTTATCCTAACCCTAACCCTAAACCTAAACCTAACCTTAACTTTAAACTTAACCCTAACCCTTTCCCTTACTCTAACGCTAACCGTAACCCTAACCCTTAACCTAACCCTAACACTAACCCTAAACAATAACCCTTACCGTAACCCTAACCCTAACCCTAACCATAACACTAACCCTAACCCTAACCCTAACCCTAACCCTAACCCTTACAATAATCTTAAACTTAACCCCAAGACTAAACCTAACCCTAACCCTAAGTCTAACCCTTACCCTTACCCTAACCCTAAACCTAAACCTAACCCTAATCCTAACCATAACCATAACACTAACACTAACCCTAACCCTAACCCTAACCCTAACCCTTACAATAATCTTAAACTTAACCCCAAGACTAAACCTAACCATAACCCTAAGTCTAACCCTTACACTTACCCTAACCCCAACCCTACTCCAAAGTGTAAAACTAACCCTAACTTAACCCTGACCCTTACCCTTACCCTAACCCTAACCCTAAACCTAACCTGAAACCTAACCCTAACCCTAACCCTAACCCTTAGCCTTACCCTAACCCTAACCGTAAACCTTACCCTAACCCTAAACCTATAACTAACCCTAACCCTTACCCTAACCCTAAACCTAACCCTAAAACCTAACCCTTACCCTAACCCTAACCCTACACCTTACTATAAACCTAACCCTAATCCTAACCTTAACCGTAACCCTAACCCTGACCCTAAACTTAACCCTAACCCTAACACTAACAGTTGCCCTTACCCTACCCCTAACCCTAAACCAAACCCTAAACCTAATCCTAACGCTAAACCTAATCCTTAGCCTTACCCTAACCCTAAACCTAAACCTAACCTCTAACCCTAACCCAAACCCTAACCTCTAACCCTAACCCTAACCCTAACGATAACCCTAACCCTTACCCTTATCCTAACCCTAACTCTAACCCTAACACTTACCCTTATTCTAACCCCTACCCTAACCCTTACCCTAACCTAACCCTTACCATTACCCTTACCCTAACCCTAACCCTTACCCTTACCCTAACCTAAAACTAACCCTAACCCTAACCCTAAACTTAACCCTTTCCCTTACCCTAACCCTAACCCTAACCCTAAACCTTACCCTTACCCTAAACCTAACCCTAACCCTTACCCTAACCCTAACCTTAACCCCAACCCAAACCCTAACCTCTAACCCTAACCCTAACCCTAACGTTAACCCTAACCCTTACCCTTACCCTAACCCCTACCCTAACCCTTACCCTAACCCTGAACTTTAACCTTACCCTAACGCTAACCCTTACCCTTACCCTAACCCTAAACCTAACCCTAAACCTAAACCTAACCCTAACCCTAACCCTAACCCTTACCCTAATCCTAACCCTAATCCTTACCCTTACCCTAACCCCAACCCTAATCCAAGGCCTAACACTAACCCTACCTTAACCCTGACCCTTAACCTTACCCTAACCCTAACCCTAACCCTTACCCTAATCCTAACCCTAAAACTAACCCTAACCCTTACCCTAACCCTAACCCTAACCCTAAACCTTAACCCTAATCCTAAACCTAACTCTAACCCTAACCGTAACCCTAACACCAAACCTAACCCTTACACTAACCCTAAAGCTAAACTTTACCCTAAACCTAACCCTAACCCTAACCTTAACCGTAACCCTAACCCTAACCCTAACCCTAACCTTAACCCTAACCCTAACACTAACCCTTACCCTTACCTTAACGCTAACACTAACCCTTACCCTAACCCTAACCCTAACCCTAACACATACCCTTACCCTAACAGTAACCCTAACCCTAACCGTAACCCTAAACCTAACCCTAACCCTAACCCTAACCCATACCCTAAACCTAACCCTAACCCTAATCCTAACCGTAACCCTTATCCTTATCCTAACCCTAACCCTAAACCTAAACCTAACGCTAACCTTAACATTAACCCTAAACCTTTCCCTTACTCTAAGCCTGACCCTACCCAAACCTTTAACCTAACCCTAACACTACCCCTAAATCCTAACCTTTACCCTAACCCTAACCCTAACCCTAACCATAACCATAACACTAACCCTAACCCTTATCCCTAACCCTAACCCTAACGCTAACCCTAACCCTTACCCTAACCCTAACCCTAACACATACCATTACCCTAACCCTAACCCTTACCCTAACCATAACCCTAAACCTAACCCTAACCCTAACCCTAACCCTTACCCTAACCCTAACCCTAATCCTAATCCTAACCCTAACCCTTACCCTTACCCTAAACCTAACCCTAAATCTAAACCTAACCCTAACCTTAACCTTAACCCTAACCCTTTCCCTTATTCTAACGCTAACCGTAACCCTAACCCTTAACTTAACCCTAACACTAACCCTAAACCCTACCCTTACCCTAACCCTAACCCTAACCCTAACCATAACAATAACACTAACCCTAAACCTAACCCCTAATCGTAACCCAAAGCCTAACCCTAACCCTTACAATAATCCAAAACTTAACCCCAAGACTAAACCTAACCCTAACCCTAACTCTAACCCTTACCCTTACCCTAACCCTAAACCTAAACCTAACCCTAACCCTAACCCTAACCCTTACCCTAGTCCTAACCCTAACCCTTACCCTTAACCTAACCCCAACCCTAATCCAAGGCCTAACACTAACCCTACCTTAACCCTGACCCTTACCCTTACCCTAACCCTAACCCTAACCTAACCTGTAACGTAACCCTAACCCTTACCCTTAGCCTTACCCTAACCCTAACCGTAAACCTTACACTAACCCTACCCCTAAAACTAACCCTAACCCTTAACCTAACCCTAACCCTAACCCTAAACACTAACCCTAATCCTAAACCTAACTCTATCCCTAACCATAACCCTAACACCAACCCTAACCCTTACCCTAACCCTAACCCTAAAACTTACCCTAAACCTAACCCTAACCCTAACATTAACCCTAACCCTAACCCTAACCCTAACCCTAATCTTAACCCTAACCCTAAAACTAACAGTTGCCCTTACCCTACCCCTAACCCTAAACCTAACCCTAAATCTAATCCTAACCCTAACCCTAAACCTAATCCTTACCCGTACCCTAACCCTAAACCTAAACCTAACCTCTAACCCTAACCCAAACCCTAAACTCTAACCCTAACGCTAACCCTAACGTTAACCCTAACCCTTACTCTTATCCTAACAATAACCCTAACCCTAACACTTACCCTTACCTAACCCCTACCCTAACCCTTACCCTAATCTAACCCTTACCCTTACCCTAACCTTAACCCTTACCCTTACCCTAACCTAAAACTAACCCTAACCCTAACCCTAAACTTAACCCTTTCCATTATCCTAACCCTAACCCTAACACTAAACCTTACCCTTACCCTAAACCTAACCCTAACCCTTACCTAACCCTAACCATAACCCTAACCCTAACCGTAACCCTAACCCTTACCCTAACCCTAACCCTAACCCTAAACCTTACCCTTACCCTAAACCTAACCCTAACCCTAACCCTAACCGTAACCCTAACCCTTACCCTAACCCTAACCCTAAACCTTACCCTAACCCTTACCCTTACCCTCACCCTAACCCTGACCTTAACACTAACCCAAACCCTAACCTCTAACCCTAACCCTAACCCTAACGTTAAACCTAACCCTTACACTTATCCTAACAATAACCCTAACCCTAACACTTACCCTTACCATACCCACTACCCTAACCATTACCCTAACCCTAACCCTTAACCTTACCCTAACCCTAACCCTTACCCTTACCCTAACCCTAAACCTAACCCTAACCCGAACCCTAACCTTAACCCTTTCTCTTACCCTAACCCGAAACCTAACCCTAACCCTGAACCTTACCCTTACCCTAAACCTAACCCTAACCCTTACCCTAAACCTAACCCTAACCCTAACCCTAACCGTAACCCTAACCCTTACCCTAACCCTAACCCTAAACCTAACCCTAACCCTTACCCTTACCCACACCCTAATCCTAACCTTAACCCTAACATTAACCTTATCCTTAACCCTTATCTTTACCCTAATCCTAACCCTAACCCTAAACCTTACCCTAAACCTCACCCTAATCCTTACCCTAACCCTAACCCTAACTCTAACCCTAAGCCTTACCCTTACCCTAACCCTAACCCTAACCCTAACCCTTGCCCTAACCCTAAACCTAAATCTAACCCTAAACTTAAACCTAACCCTTACCCTTATACTAACCCTAACCCTAACCCTAAACTTTTCCCTTACCCTAAACCTAACCCTCAACCTTACACTTACCCTAAACCTAACCGTAACCCTTACCCTAAACCTAACCCTAAACCTAACCCTAACCCTTAGACTTACCCTAACCCTAACCCTAACCCTTACCCTAACCCTAACCCTAACACTAACCCTAACCATAAACCTAACTCTAACTCTAAACCTAACCCTAAATCTAACCCTAACCCTTACCCTTACCCTAACCCTAACCCTAACTATAACCCTAACACTTACCCTTACCCTTACCCTAACCTTAAACCTAACCCTAACTGTAACCCTGCCCTAACCCTTACCCTGACCCTAAACCTAACTATAACCCTAACACTTACCCTTACCCTCACCCTAAACCTAACCCTAACCCTAACCCTAACCCTTTCCCGTACCCTAAACCTAACCCTAACCCTAATCCTCAACCTTACCCTTACCCTAAACCTAACCCTAACCCTTACCCTAAACCTAACCCTAACCCTAACCCTTAGCCTTACCCTACCCTAATCCTAACCCTTACCCTAACCCTAACCCTAACACTAACCCTAACCATAAACCTAACAATAACCCTAACCCTAACCCTAAATGTAACCCTAACCCTTACCCTTACCCTAACCTTAACCCTAACTATAACCCTAACACTTACCCTTACCCTTACCCTAACCCTAAACCTAACCCTAACCGTAACCCTAACCCTAACCCTTACCCTTACCCTAACCTTAACCCTAACCCTAACCCTTACCCTTATCCTAACCCTAACCCTAACACTTACCCTTACCCTAACCACTACGCTAATCCTAACCCTAACCCTAAATCTTAACCTAACCCTAACCCCAACCCTAACCCTTACCCTTACAATTACCCTAACCCTAAACCTAACACTAACCCTAACCCTAACCCTTACCCTTACCCTAACCCTAACCCTAACCCTAACACTAAAACTAACCCTTACCCTAAACTTAACCCTAACCCTTACCCTAAACCTAACCCTAACCCAAACCTAACCCTTACTCTTATCTTAACCCTAACACTAAACCTAACCCTTACCCCAACCCTAACGCTAACCCTAACCCTTACCCTAACCCTAACCCTAACACTAAACCTTACCCTTAGCCTAACCCTAACCCTAACCCCAAGCCTAACACTAACCCTACCTTACCCCTAACCCTTCCCCTTCCCCTAACCCTAACCCTAAACCTAACCTTAAACCTAACACTAACCCTAACCCTCACCCTTAGCCTTACCCTAACCCTAACCCTAACCCTAAACCAACCCTAACCCTAACCCTTACCCTTACCCTTAACCTAACCCTAACCGTAACCCTAACATTTACCCTTACCCTAAAAACTACGCTAACCCTAACCCTACCCCTAAATCTAACCCTAACCCTTACCCTTACCCTACCCCTAACCCTAATTATAAACCTAACACTTACCCTTACCCTTACCCTAACCCTAAACCTAATCCTAACCCTAACCCTAACAATAACCATCCCTTATCCTAACCCTAACCCTAACCCTAACCCTTACCCTTAACCTAACCCTAAACCTAACCTTAACAGTAACCCTAAACCTAACTCTTTCCCTTAAACTAAATTTAACCCTAACCCTAAACCTCAACTTTACCCTTACCCTAACCCTAACCCAAACCCTAACCCTACACCTAACCTTACCCTAACACTTACCCTTACCATAACCCTAAACCTAACCCTAACCCTTACCCTTACCCTCAACCTAACCCTAAACTTAACCCTAACCCTAACCCTAACCTTAACCCTTATCCTTACCCTAAACCTAACCCTAAACCTAAACCTAACCCTAACCCTAAACCTAACCCTTACACTTACCCTAACCCTAACCCTAACCCTAACCCTTACCCTTACCTTAACCCTAACCATAACCCTAACCCTAACATTAACCCTAACCCTTACCCTAACTCTAAACCTAACCCTAACCCTAACCTAACCCTTATCCTTATCCTAACCCTAACCCTAACCCTAACCCTAACCGTAACCCTAACCCTTACCCTTACCCTAAACCTAAACCTAACCCTAACCCTTACCCTAACCCTAGCCGTAACCCTAAACCTAACCGTAACCCTAACCCTAACCCTTACCCTTATCCTAACCCTAACCCTAACCCTAACCCTTAACCTTACACTAATCCTAACCCTAACCCTAACCCTAACCCTTAGCCTTGCCCTAACCCTAACCCAAACCCTTACCCTTACCCTAACCCTAACCCTAACACTAACCCTAACCATAAATCTAAACCTAACCCTTACCCTAACCCTAACCCTAAATCTAACCCTAACCCTTACCCTAACCCTAAACCTAACCCTAACTATAACCCTAACACTTACCCTTACCATTACCCTAACCCTAAACCTAACCCTAACCCTAAACCTAATCCTAACCCTAACCCTTACACTTACCCTAATCCTAACCCTAATCCTAACCCTAAACCAAACCCTAACCCTAACCCTAACCCTTACCCTTACCCTAATCCTAACCCTAACCCTAACACTAAAACTTACCCTTACCCTAAACATAACCCTAACCCTTACCCTAAACCTTACCCTAAACCTTACCCTAACCCTATCCCTTACCCTTACCTTAACCCTAACCATAATACTAAACCTTACACTTACCCTAACGCTATCCCTAACCGTTACCCTAACTCTAACCCTAACCCTAAACCTAACGCTAACCTAATCCTTAACCTTACCCTAACAATAACCATAACCCTAACCCTATACCTAATCCTAACCCTAAACCTAAACCTTACCCTTAACCTAACCCTAACCTTAATCTAACGCTAACCCTTACCCTTACCCTAACCCTAACCCTAAACCTAAACCTAACCCTAACCCTAACCCTAACCCTTACCCTAGTCCTAAACCTAACCCTTACCCTTACCCTAACCCCAACCCTAATCCAAGGCCTAACACTAACCCTACCTTAACCCTGACCCTTAACCTTACCCTAACCCTAACCCTAACCCTTACCCTAATCCTAACCCTAAAACTAACCCTAACCCTTACCCTAACCCTAACCCTAACCCTAAACCCTAACCCTAATCCTAAACCTAACTCTAACCCTAACCGTAACCCTAACACCAAACCTAACCCTTACACTAACCCTAAAGCTAAACTTTACCCTAAACCTAACCCTAACCCTAACCTTAACCGTAACCCTAACCCTAACCCTAACCCTAACCTTAACCCTAACCCTAACACTAACAGTTGCCCTTACCCTACTCCTAACCCTAAACCTAACCCTAAACCTAATCCTAACCCTAACCCTAAACCTAATCCTTACCCTAACCCTAACCCTAAACCTAAACCTAACCCTAACCCTAACCCTAACCCTTACCCTAATCCTAACCCTAACCCTTACCCTTACCCTAACCCCAACCCTAATCCAAGGCCTAACACTAACCCTACCTTAACCCTGACCCTTAACCTTACCCTAACCCTAACCCTAACCCTTACCCTAATCCTAACCCTAAAACTAACCCTAACCCTTACCCTAACCCTAACCCTAACCCTAAACCTTAACCCTAATCCTAAACCTAACTCTAACCCTAACCGTAACCCTAACACCAAACCTAACCCTTACACTAACCCTAAAGCTAAACTTTACCCTAAACCTAACCCTAACCCTAACCTTAACCGTAACCCTAACCCTAACCCTAACCCTAACCTTAACCCTAACCCTAACACTAACCCTTACCCTTACCTTAACGCTAACACTAACCCTTACCCTAACCCTAACCCTAACCCTAACACATACCCTTACCCTAACAGTAACCCTAACCCTAACCGTAACCCTAAACCTAACCCTAACC
Source organism: Megascapheus bottae (assembly GCA_024803745.1). NCBI lineage: Eukaryota > Metazoa > Chordata > Mammalia > Rodentia > Geomyidae > Megascapheus > Megascapheus bottae. The sequence continues at coordinate 87,791 of JANJXV010000932.1, read as the reverse complement.
CTAACCCTAACCCATACCCTAAACCTAACCCTAACCCTAATCCTAACCGTAACCCTTATCCTTATCCTAACCCTAACCCTAAACCTAAACCTAACGCTAACCTTAACATTAACCCTAAACCTTTCCCTTACTCTAAGCCTGACCCTACCCAAACCTTTAACCTAACCCTAACACTACCCCTAAATCCTAACCTTTACCCTAACCCTAACCCTAACCCTAACCATAACCATAACACTAACCCTAACCCTTATCCCTAACCCTAACCCTAACGCTAACCCTAACCCTTACCCTAACCCTAACCCTAACACATACCATTACCCTAACCCTAACCCTTACCCTAACCATAACCCTAAACCTAACCCTAACCCTAACCCTAACCCTTACCCTAACCCTAACCCTAATCCTAATCCTAACCCTAACCCTTACCCTTACCCTAAACCTAACCCTAAATCTAAACCTAACCCTAACCTTAACCTTAACCCTAACCCTTTCCCTTATTCTAACGCTAACCGTAACCCTAACCCTTAACTTAACCCTAACACTAACCCTAAACCCTACCCTTACCCTAACCCTAACCCTAACCCTAACCATAACAATAACACTAACCCTAAACCTAACCCCTAATCGTAACCCAAAGCCTAACCCTAACCCTTACAATAATCCAAAACTTAACCCCAAGACTAAACCTAACCCTAACCCTAACTCTAACCCTTACCCTTACCCTAACCCTAAACCTAAACCTAACCCTAACCCTAACCCTAACCCTTACCCTAGTCCTAACCCTAACCCTTACCCTTAACCTAACCCCAACCCTAATCCAAGGCCTAACACTAACCCTACCTTAACCCTGACCCTTACCCTTACCCTAACCCTAACCCTAACCTAACCTGTAACGTAACCCTAACCCTTACCCTTAGCCTTACCCTAACCCTAACCGTAAACCTTACACTAACCCTACCCCTAAAACTAACCCTAACCCTTAACCTAACCCTAACCCTAACCCTAAACACTAACCCTAATCCTAAACCTAACTCTATCCCTAACCATAACCCTAACACCAACCCTAACCCTTACCCTAACCCTAACCCTAAAACTTACCCTAAACCTAACCCTAACCCTAACATTAACCCTAACCCTAACCCTAACCCTAACCCTAATCTTAACCCTAACCCTAAAACTAACAGTTGCCCTTACCCTACCCCTAACCCTAAACCTAACCCTAAATCTAATCCTAACCCTAACCCTAAACCTAATCCTTACCCGTACCCTAACCCTAAACCTAAACCTAACCTCTAACCCTAACCCAAACCCTAAACTCTAACCCTAACGCTAACCCTAACGTTAACCCTAACCCTTACTCTTATCCTAACAATAACCCTAACCCTAACACTTACCCTTACCTAACCCCTACCCTAACCCTTACCCTAATCTAACCCTTACCCTTACCCTAACCTTAACCCTTACCCTTACCCTAACCTAAAACTAACCCTAACCCTAACCCTAAACTTAACCCTTTCCATTATCCTAACCCTAACCCTAACACTAAACCTTACCCTTACCCTAAACCTAACCCTAACCCTTACCTAACCCTAACCATAACCCTAACCCTAACCGTAACCCTAACCCTTACCCTAACCCTAACCCTAACCCTAAACCTTACCCTTACCCTAAACCTAACCCTAACCCTAACCCTAACCGTAACCCTAACCCTTACCCTAACCCTAACCCTAAACCTTACCCTAACCCTTACCCTTACCCTCACCCTAACCCTGACCTTAACACTAACCCAAACCCTAACCTCTAACCCTAACCCTAACCCTAACGTTAAACCTAACCCTTACACTTATCCTAACAATAACCCTAACCCTAACACTTACCCTTACCATACCCACTACCCTAACCATTACCCTAACCCTAACCCTTAACCTTACCCTAACCCTAACCCTTACCCTTACCCTAACCCTAAACCTAACCCTAACCCGAACCCTAACCTTAACCCTTTCTCTTACCCTAACCCGAAACCTAACCCTAACCCTGAACCTTACCCTTACCCTAAACCTAACCCTAACCCTTACCCTAAACCTAACCCTAACCCTAACCCTAACCGTAACCCTAACCCTTACCCTAACCCTAACCCTAAACCTAACCCTAACCCTTACCCTTACCCACACCCTAATCCTAACCTTAACCCTAACATTAACCTTATCCTTAACCCTTATCTTTACCCTAATCCTAACCCTAACCCTAAACCTTACCCTAAACCTCACCCTAATCCTTACCCTAACCCTAACCCTAACTCTAACCCTAAGCCTTACCCTTACCCTAACCCTAACCCTAACCCTAACCCTTGCCCTAACCCTAAACCTAAATCTAACCCTAAACTTAAACCTAACCCTTACCCTTATACTAACCCTAACCCTAACCCTAAACTTTTCCCTTACCCTAAACCTAACCCTCAACCTTACACTTACCCTAAACCTAACCGTAACCCTTACCCTAAACCTAACCCTAAACCTAACCCTAACCCTTAGACTTACCCTAACCCTAACCCTAACCCTTACCCTAACCCTAACCCTAACACTAACCCTAACCATAAACCTAACTCTAACTCTAAACCTAACCCTAAATCTAACCCTAACCCTTACCCTTACCCTAACCCTAACCCTAACTATAACCCTAACACTTACCCTTACCCTTACCCTAACCTTAAACCTAACCCTAACTGTAACCCTGCCCTAACCCTTACCCTGACCCTAAACCTAACTATAACCCTAACACTTACCCTTACCCTCACCCTAAACCTAACCCTAACCCTAACCCTAACCCTTTCCCGTACCCTAAACCTAACCCTAACCCTAATCCTCAACCTTACCCTTACCCTAAACCTAACCCTAACCCTTACCCTAAACCTAACCCTAACCCTAACCCTTAGCCTTACCCTACCCTAATCCTAACCCTTACCCTAACCCTAACCCTAACACTAACCCTAACCATAAACCTAACAATAACCCTAACCCTAACCCTAAATGTAACCCTAACCCTTACCCTTACCCTAACCTTAACCCTAACTATAACCCTAACACTTACCCTTACCCTTACCCTAACCCTAAACCTAACCCTAACCGTAACCCTAACCCTAACCCTTACCCTTACCCTAACCTTAACCCTAACCCTAACCCTTACCCTTATCCTAACCCTAACCCTAACACTTACCCTTACCCTAACCACTACGCTAATCCTAACCCTAACCCTAAATCTTAACCTAACCCTAACCCCAACCCTAACCCTTACCCTTACAATTACCCTAACCCTAAACCTAACACTAACCCTAACCCTAACCCTTACCCTTACCCTAACCCTAACCCTAACCCTAACACTAAAACTAACCCTTACCCTAAACTTAACCCTAACCCTTACCCTAAACCTAACCCTAACCCAAACCTAACCCTTACTCTTATCTTAACCCTAACACTAAACCTAACCCTTACCCCAACCCTAACGCTAACCCTAACCCTTACCCTAACCCTAACCCTAACACTAAACCTTACCCATAGCCTAACCCTAACCCTAACCCCAAGCCTAACACTAACCCTACCTTACCCCTAACCCTTCCCCTTCCCCTAACCCTAACCCTAAACCTAACCTTAAACCTAACACTAACCCTAACCCTCACCCTTAGCCTTACCCTAACCCTAACCCTAACCCTAAACCAACCCTAACCCTAACCCTTACCCTTACCCTTAACCTAACCCTAACCGTAACCCTAACATTTACCCTTACCCTAAAAACTACGCTAACCCTAACCCTACCCCTAAATCTAACCCTAACCCTTACCCTTACCCTACCCCTAACCCTAATTATAACCCTAACACTTACCCTTACCCTTACCCTAACCCTAAACCTAATCCTAACCCTAACCCTAACAATAACCATCCCTTATCCTAACCCTAACCCTAACCCTAACCCTTACCCTTAACCTAACCCTAAACCTAACCTTAACAGTAACCCTAAACCTAACTCTTTCCCTTAAACTAAATTTAACCCTAACCCTAAACCTCAACTTTACCCTTTCCCTAAACCTAACCCTAACGATTACCCTAAACCTAACCCCAACACTAACCGCAACCCTAACACTTACCCTTACCCTAACCCTAACCCAAACCCTAACCCTACACCTAACCTTACCCTAACACTTACCCTTACCATAACCCTAAACCTAACCCTAACCCTTACCCTTACCCTCAACCTAACCCTAAACTTAACCCTAACCCTAACCCTAACCTTAACCCTTATCCTTACCCTAAACCTAACCCTAAACCTAAACCTAACCCTAACCCTAAACCTAACCCTTACACTTACCCTAACCCTAACCCTAACCCTAACCCTTACCCTTACCTTAACCCTAACCATAACCCTAACCCTAACATTAACCCTAACCCTTACCCTAATTCTAAACCTAACCCTAACCCTAACCTAACCCTTATCCTTATCCTAACCCTAACCCTAAACATAACCCTTACCCTAAACCTAAACTTACCCTTACCCTAACCCTAACCCTAACCCTAACCCTAAACCTAACCGTAACCCTAACCCTTACCCTTACCCTAAACCTAAACCTAACCCTAACCCTAAACCTTACCCTTACTCTAAACCTAACCTTACCCTAACACTTACCATTACCCTAACCCTAAACCTAACCCTAACCCTTACCCTAACCCTAGCCGTAACCCTAAACCTAACCGTAACCCTAACCCTAACCCTTACCCTTATCCTAACCCTAACCCTAACCCTAACCCTTAACCTTACACTAACCCTAACCATAACCCTAACCCTAACGCTTAGCCTTGCCCTAACCCTAACCCAAACCCTTACCCTTACCCTAACCCTAACCCTAACACTAACCCTAACCATAAATCTAAACCTAACCCTTACCCTAACCCTAACCCTAAATCTAACCCTAACCCTTACCCTAACCCTAACCCTAACCCTAACTATTACCCTAACACTAACCCTTACCATTACCCTAACCCTAAACCTAACCCTAACCCGAACCCTAACCATAACCCTAACACTTACCCTTACCCTAACCCTAACACTACACCTAACATTACCCTAACACTTAACCTTACCCTAACCCTAAACCTAATGCTAACCCTAACCCTTACACTTACCCTAATCCTAACCCTAATCCTAACCCTAAACCTTACCCTTACTCTAACCCTAACCCTAACCCTTACCCTAACCCTAACCCTAACTATAAACCTAACCCTTACCCTTACCCTAACCCTAAACTTAACCCTAACCCTAACCCTAAACCTAACACTTACCCTTACACTAACCCTAACCCTAAACTTGACCCTAAACCTTACCCTTATCCTAACCCTAACCCTAACCCTAACACTTACCCTTACCCTAACCGTAACCCTAAACCTAACCGTAACCCTACCCCTAACTCTTACCCTAACCCTAACCCTTACCCTAGTCCTAACCCTAACCCTTACCCTTACCCAAACCCCAACCCTAATCCAAGGCCTAACACTAACCCTACCTTAACCCTGACCCTTACCCTTACCCTAACCCTAACCCTAACCTAACATGAAACCTAACCCTAACCCTTACCCTTAGCCTTACCCTAACCCTAACCGTAAACCTTACCCTAACCCTAACCCTAAAACTAACCCTAACCCTTAACCTAACCCTAACCCTAACCATAAACCCTAACCCTAATCCTAAACCTAACTCTATCCCTAACCATAACCCTAACCCCAACCCTAACCCTTACACTAACCCTAACCCTAAATCTTACCATAAACATAACCCTAACCCTAACATTAACCCTAACCCTAACCCTAACCCTAAACCTAACCCTAATCTTAACCCTAACCCTAAAACTAACAGTTGCCCTTACCCTACCCCTAACCCTAAACCTAACCCTAAACCTTATCCTAACCCTAACCCTAAACCTAATCCTTACCCCTACCCTAACCCTAAACCTAAACTTAACCTCTAACCCTAACCCAAACCCTAACTTCTAACGCTAACCCTAACCCTAACGTTAACCCTAACCCTTACTCTTATCCTAACAATAACCCTAACCCAAACACTTACCTTTACCTAAACCCTACCCTAACCCTTACCCTAATCTAACCCTTACCCTTACCCTAACCTTAACCCTTACCCTTACCCTAACCTAAAACTAACCCTAACCCTAACCCTAAACTTAACCCTTTCCATTACCCTAACCCTAACCCTAACCCTAAACCTTAACCTTACCTTAAACCTAACCCTAACCCTTACCCTAACCCTAACCCTAACCCTAACCCTTACCCTAACCGTAACCCTAACCCTTACCCTAACCCTAACCCTAAACCTTACCCTAACCCTTACCCTTACCCTCACCCTAACCCTGACCTTAACACTAACCCAAACCCTAACCTCTAACCCTAACCCTAACCCTAACGTGAAACCTAACCCTTACACTTATCCTAACAATAACCCTAACCCTAACACTTACCCTTACCATAACCACTACCCTAACCATTACCCTAACCCTAACCCTTAACCTTACCCTAACCCTAACCCTTACCCTTACCCTAACCCTAAACCTAACCCTAATCGGAACCCTAAACCTAACCCTAAACCTAACCCTAACCGTAACCCTAACCCTTACCCTAAACCTAACCCTAACCCTTACCCTAAACCTAACCCTAACCCTAACACTAACCGTAACCCTAACCCTTACCCTAATCCTAACCCTAAACCTAACCCTAACCCTTACCCTTACCCACACCCTAATCCTAACCTTAACCCTAACATTAACCTTACCCTTACCCTTATCCTTACCCTAATCCTAACCCTAACCCTAAACCTTACCCTAAACCTCACCCTAACCCTTCCACTAACCCTAACCCTAACTCTAACCCTAACCCTTACCCTTACCCTAATGCTAACCCTAACCCTAACCCTTGCCCTTACCCTAAACCTAAACCTAACCCTAACCATAAACCTAACCCTTGCCCTTATACTAACCCTAACCCTAAACTTTTCCCTTACCCTAAACATAACCCTCAACCTTACACTTGCCCTACACCTAACTGTAACCCTTATCCTAAACCTAACCCTAAACCTAACCCTAACCCTTAGCCTTACCCTAACCTAACCCTAACCCTTACCCTAACCCTAACCCTAACACTAACCCTAACCATAAACCTAACCCTAACTATAAACCAACCCTAAATCTAACCCTAACCCTTACCCTTACCCTAACCCTAACCCTAACTATAACCCTAACACTTACCCTGACCCTTACCCTTACCCTCACCCTAAACCTAACCCTAACCCTAACCCTAACCCTTTCTCGTACCCTAAACCTAACCCTAACCCTAATCCTCAACCTTACCCTTACCCTAAACCTAACCCTAACCCTTACCCTAAACCTAAACCTAACCCTAACCCTTAGCCTTACCCTAACCCTAATCCTAACCCTTACCCTAACCCTAACCCTAACACTAACCCTAACCATAAATCTAAACCTAACCCTAACCATAACCCTAAATCTAACCCTAACCCTTACCCTTACCCTAACCCTAACCCTAACTATAACCCTAACACTTACCCTTACCCTTACCCTTACCCTAAACCTAACCCTAACCGTAACCCTAACCCTAACCCTTACCCTTACCCTAACCCTAACCCTAACCCTAACCCTAACCCTTACCCTTATCCTAACCCTAACCCTAACACTTACCCTTCCCCTAACCACTACGCTAATCCTATCCCTAACCCTAAATCTTGACCTAACCCTAACCCCAACCCTAACCCTTACCCTTACCATTACCCTAACCCTAAACCTAACCCTAACCCTAACCCTAACCCTTACCCTTACCCTAACCCTAACCCTAACCCTAACACTAAAACTAACCCTTACCCTAAACATAACCCTAACCCTTACCCTAAACCTAACCCTAACCCAAACCTAACCCTTACCCTTATCTTAACCCTAAAACTAAACCTAACCCTTACCCCAACCCTAACGCTAACCCTAACCCTTACCCTAACCCTAACCCTAACACTAAACCTTACCCTTAGCCTAACCCTAACCCTAACCCCAAGCCTAACACTAACACTACCTTAACCCTAACCCTTCCCCTTCCCCTAACCCTAACCCAAAACCTAACCTTAAACCTAACACTAACCCTAAACCTCACCCTTAGCCTTACCCTAACCCTAACCCTAACCCTAACCCTAACCCTTACCCTTACCCTTAACCTAACCCTAAACCTAACCCTAACAGTAACCCTAAACCTAACTCTTTCCCTTAAACTAAATTTAACCCTAAACCTAAACCTCAACCTTACCCTTTCCCTAAACCTAACCCTAACGATTACCCTAAACCTAACCCTAACACTAATCGCAACCCTAACACTTACCCTTACCCTAACCCTAACTCTAACCCTAACCCTACACCTAACCTTACCCTAACACTTACCCTTACCCTTACCCTAAACCTAACCCTAACCCTTACCCTTACCCTCAACCTAACCCTAAACTTAACCCTAACCCTAACCCTAACCTTAACCATTATCCTTACCCTAAACCTAACCCTAAACCCAAACCTAAACCTAACCCTAAACCTAACCCTTACACTTACCCTAACCCTAACCCTAACACTTACCCTTACCTTAACCCTAACCATAACCCTAACCCTAACATTAACCCTAGCCCTTACCCTAACTCTAAACCTAACATTAACCCTAACCTAACCCTTATCCTTACCCTAACCCTAACCCGAAACATAACCCTAACCCTAAACCTAAACTTACCCTTACCCTAACCCTAACCCTAACCCTAAACCTAACCGTAACACTAACCCTTACCCTTACCCTAAACCTAACCCTAACCCTAACCCTAAACCTTACCCTTACTCTAAACCTAACCTTACCCTAACACTTACCATTACCCTAACCCTAAACCTAACCCTAACCCTTACCCTAACCCTAGCCGTAACCCTAAACCTAACCGTAACCCTAACCCTAACCCTTACCCTTACCCTAACCCTAACCCTAACCCTAACCCTTAACCTTACACTAACACTAACCCTAACCCTAACCCTAACCCTTAGCCTTGCCCTAACCCTAACCCAAACCCTTACCCTAACCCTAACCCTAACACTAACCCTAACCATAAACCTAAACCTAAACCTTACCCTAACCCTAACCCTAAATCTAACCCTAACCCTTACCCTAACCCTAACCCTAACCCTAACCCTTACCCTAACACTTACCCTTACCATTACCCTAACCCTAAACCTAACCCTAACCCTAACCATAACCCTAACACTTACCCTTACCCTAACCCTAACACTACACCTAACATTACCCTAACACTTAACCTTACCCTAACCCTAAACCTAATCCTAACCCTAACCCTTACACTTACCCTAATCCTAACCCTAATCCTAACCCTAAACCTTACCCTTACTCTAACCCTAACCCTAACCCTAACCCTTACCCTAACCCTAACCCTAACTATAAACCTAACCCTTACCCTTACCCTAACCCTAAACTTAACCCTAACCCTAACCCTAAACCTAACACTTACCCTTACACTAACCCTAACCCTAACCCTGACCCTAACCCTTACCCTTATCCTAATCCTAACCCTAACCCTAACCCTTACCCTTACCCAAACCGTAACCCTAAACCTAACCCTAACCCTAACCCTTAGCGTTGCCCTAACCCTAAACCAAACCCTTACCCTAACCCTAACCCTAACACTAACCCTAACCATAAACCTAACCCTAACCCTACATCTAACCCTAACCCTTACCCTAACCCTAACCCTAACCCTAACTATAACCCTAACACTTACCCTTACCCTTAACCTAAACCTAAACCTAACCCTAACCCTAACCGTAACCCTAACCATAACCCTAACACTTACCCTTACCCTAACCCTAACGCTAACCCTAACCCTACACCTAACATTACCATAACACTTACCCTTACCCTAAATCTAAACCTAACCCTAACCCTAACCCTTACCCTCAACCTAACCCTAAACTCAACCCTAACCCTAACCCTAATCTTAACCCTTATACTTACCCTAACCCTAACCCTAAACCTAAACCTAACCCTAACCCTAAACCTAACCCGAACCCTCACCCTTACCTTAACCCTAACCATAACCCTAATCCTAACCTAACCCTTATCCTTACCCTAACCCTAACCTTAACCCTAACCCTAAACATAACCCTAACCCTAAACCTAAACCTTACACTTACCCTAATCCTAACCCTAACCCTAAATCTAACCCTAACCCTTACCCTAACCCTAGCCCTAACCCTAACCCTAACCGTAACAATAACCCTTACCCTTACGCCAAACCTAACCCTAACCCTAACCCTAACCCTTACCCTTACCCTAATCCTAACCCTAACCCTAACCCTTACCCTTATCCTAACCCTAACCCTAACCCTTACCCTTACCCTAACCCTAAACCTAACTATAACCCTAAGCCTTACCCTAACCCTTACCCTAACCCTAAACCTAACCCTAACCCTAACCATAACCCTAAGCCTTACCCTTACCCTTACCTTAACCCTAACCATAACCCTAACCCTAACATTAACCCTAAACTTTACCCTAACTCTAACCCTACCCTAACCCTAACCCTAACGTAACCCTTATCCTTACCCTAACCATAACCTTATCCCTAACCCTAAACATAACCCTAACCCTAAACCTAAACCTTACCCTTACCCTAACCCTAACCCTAACCCTAAATCTAACCCTAACCCTTACCCTAACCCTAGCCCTAATCCTAAACCTAACCGTAACCCTAACCCTTACCCTTACCCTAAACCTAACCCTAACCCGAACCCTAACCTTAACCCTTTCTCTTACCCTAACCCGAAACCTAACCCTAACCCTGAACCTTACCCTTACCCTAAACCTAACCCTAACCCTTACCCTAAACCTAACCCTAACCCTAACCCTAACCGTAACCCTAACCCTAACCCTAACCCAAACCCTAACCCTAACCCTAACCCTAACCCTTACCCTAACCCTAACCCTAAACCTTACCATTACCCTAACCCTAAGCCTCACCCAAGCCTAACACTAACCCTACCTTAACCCAGACCGTTACCCTTACCCTAACCCTAACCCTAACCCTAATCTGAAACATAACCCTAACCTTAGCCCTTAGCCTTACCCTAACCCTAAACGTAAACCTTACCCTAACCCTAACCTTAACACTAACCCTAACCCTTACCCTAACCCTAACCCTAACCCTAAACCCTAACCCTAACCCTAAACCTAACTCTAACCCAAAACCTAACCCTAAAACCAACCCAGCACTTACCGTAACCCTAACCCTAAACCTTACCCTAACCCTAACCCTAACCCTAACCTTAACCCTAACCCTAAACCTAAACCTAACCCTAACCCTAAACCTAAACCTAACCCTTACCCTTACCCTAACCCTAACCCTAAACCTAACCCTAACCCTAACCCTAAACCTAACACTAACCCTAACCCTTACCCTTACCTTAACCCTAACCATAACCCTAACCCTAACATTAACCCTAAACTTTACCCTAACTCTAACCCTAACCCTAACCCTAACCCGAACGTAACCCTTATCCTTACCCTAACCATAACCTTAACCCTAACCCTAAACATAACCCTAACCCTAAACCTAAACCTTACCCTTACCCTAACCCTAACCCTAACCCTAAATCTAACCCTAACCCTTACCCTAACCCTAGCCCTAATCCTAAACCTAACCGTAACCCTAACCCTTACCCTTACCCTAAACCTAACCCTAACCCTAACCCTAAACGTTACCCTTACTCTAACCCTAACCCTAACCCTTACCCTAACCCTAACCCTAAATATAACCCTAACCCTTACCCTTACCCTAACCCTAAACTTAACCCTAACCCTAAACCTAAACCTAACCCTTACCCTAACTCTAACCCTAACCCTACCCCTAACCCTAACCTTTACCCTTATCCTAACCCTACCCTAACACTTACCCTTATCCTAACAACTACGCTAATGTTAACCATAACGCTAAATCTAACCCTAACCCTTACCCTTACCCTAACCCTAACCCTAAACCTAACTATAACCCTAACACTTACCCTTACCCTTACCCTAACCCTAAACCTAACCCTAACCCTAACCATAACCCTAAGCCTTACCCTTACGCTTACCTTAACCCTAAACCTAACCTTAACCCTAACCCTAAACCTAACCCTTACCCTTACCCTAAACCTAAACCTAACCCTTACCCTTACCCTCAACCTAACCCTAAACTTAACCCTAACCCTAACCCTAACCTTAACCCATATCCTTACACCAACCCTAACCCTAACCCTAACCCTAAACCTTACCCTTACTCTAACCCTAACCCTAACCCTTACCCTAACCCTAACCCTAACTATAACCCTAACCCTTACCCTTACCCTAACCCTAAACTTAACCCTAACCTTAACCCTAAACCTAACCCTTACCCTTACACTAACCCTAACTCTAAACCTAACCCTAACCCTTACCCTTATCCTAACCCTAACCCTAACAGTTACCCTTACACTAACACCTATGCTAACCCTAACCCTAACCATAAATCTAACCCTAACCCTTACCCTTACCCTAACCCTAAAAATAACTATAACCCTAACACATACCCTTACCCTTACCCTTACCCTAAACCTAACCCTAACCCTAACCCTAACCCTTACCCTTACCCTTACCCTAACCCTAAACCTAACCCTAACCCTAACCCTAACCCTTACCCTTACCCTTACCCTAAACCTAAACCTAACCCAACGCTAACCCTTACCCTTACCTGAACCCTAACCCTAAACCTAACCCTCACCCTTACCCTAACGCTAACCCTAACTCTTACCCTGACCCTAACCCTAACACATACCCTTACCCTAACCCTAACCCTAAACCTAACCCTTACCCTTACCCTAACGCTAACCCTAACCCTTACCCTTACCGTAACCCTAACTCTAACACATACCCTTACCCTAACCCTAACCCTAAGCCTAACCATAACCCTAAACCTAACCGTAAACCTAACCCTAACCCTAACCCTTACCCTAACCCTAACCCCAACACTAAATATAACCCTAACCTAACCCTAACCCTAAACCTAACCCTTACCCTTACCCTAACCCTAACCCTAAACCTAACCCTAACCCTTACCCTAACCCTAAACTTAACCCCAACACTAAATATAACCCTAAACCTAACCCTAACCCTAAACCTAACCCTTACCCTAACCCTAACCCTAACCCTAACCCTTACCCTAACCCTAAACTTAACCCCAACACTAAATATAACCCTAAACCTAACCCTAACCCTAAACCTAACCCTTACCCTTACCCTAACCCTAATCCTAAACCTAACCCTAACCCTAACGCTAACTCTAACCCTAAACCTAATCATAACCCTATCCTTACCCTAGCCCTAACCCTAAATCTAAGCCTAACCCTAACCGTAACCGTAACCCTAACCCTTACCCTTACCCTAACCCTAACCCTAACCCTAACCAAAAACCTAACCCTAACCCTAACCCTTACCCTTACCCTAACCCTAACCCTAAACCTAAACCTAACCCTTACCCTAAGCCTCACCCTAAACCTAACCTTAACCCTAACCCTAACCCTAACCCTATACCCTATACCAAACCCTTATTCTTACCCTAACTCTAACCCTAACCCTAAATCTAACCCTAACCCTAAACCTAACCCTTACCCTTACCCTAACCCTAACCCTAACCCTAATCCTAACTCTAACCCTTACCCTTACCCTTACCCTAACCCTAACCCTAAGCCTAAAACTAATCCTACCTTGCCCCTAACCCTTACCCATATCCTAACCCTAACCCTAAACCTAACCCTTACCCTTACCCTAACCCCTACCCTAACCCTAACCCTAACCCTAAACCTTAACCTAACCCTAACCCTAAACCTATCACTTACCCTTACCCTCACCCTAACTCTAAACCTAACCCTAACCCTTACCCTTACCCTAACACTAACCCTAATCCTAACTCTAACCCTTGCCCTTACCCTTACACTAACGCTAACCCTAAGCCTAAAACTAATCCTACCTTACCCCTAACCCTCACCCATATCCTAACCCTAACCCTAACCCTAACACTTATCCTTACCCTAACTCCTACCCTAACCTTAACCCTAACCCTAAACTTAACCTAACCCTAACCCTAACCCTAACCCTTACGCTTAACCTAACCCTAAACCTAACCCTAACCCTAACACTAAAACTTACCCTTACCATAACCCTAACCATAACACTAAAACTTACCCTTACCCTAACCATAACCCAAACCCTTAACCTAAACCTAATCCTAACCCTAACTCTAGCCCTCACCCTTACCCTAAAAATAAACCTAAAACTTACCCTAACCCTAACCCTAACCCTAACCCTAAACTTACCCTAACCCTAACCATAACCGTAACCCTAACCTTAACCCTAACCCTAACCCTAACCCTTGCCGTTACCCTAACCCTAACCCTAATCCTAACACTAACCCTAACCCTAAACCTAAACCTAACCCTTACCCTAACCCCAACCCTAAACCTAACCCTAAACCTAACCCTAGCCCAATCCCTAACCTCTAACCCTAACCCTAACCCTTACCGTTACTCTTAACCTAACCCTAACCCAAACACTTACCTTCCCTAAACCCTACCCTAACCCTCACCCTAACCCTAACCCTAAACCTAACCCTTATACTTACCCTAACCCTAAACCTAAACCTAACCCTATCGCTAACCCTTACCCTTACCCTAACACTAACCCTCACCCTAACCCTAAACGCTCCCCTTACCCTAAACCTAACCCTTACTCTAAACCTAACCCTAACCCTAACCCTTAACCTTACCTTAACCCTAATCCTACTCCTAACCCTTACACGTACCCTAACCCTAACCCTAAACCTAAACCTAAACCTAACCCTAACCTCAACCTTAACCCTCAAACTTACCCTTACTCTAACCCTAACCCTAACCCTAACCCTTAACCTAACCCTAACACTAACCCTAAACCCTAACCCTTACCCTAACCGTAACCCTAAACCCTAACCCTAACCATAACACTAAGCCTAACCCTAACCCCTAACCCTAACCCTAACCCTAACCCTAACCCTTACCCTTATCCTAAACCTAACACTAACCCTAACACTTACCCTTACCCTAACCACTACCCTAACATTAACCTTAACCCTAAACCTTAACCTAACCCTAACCCTATCCCTTATCCTTACCCTAACGATAACCCTAACACTTACCCTAACCCTAACCCTAACCCTGACACATACCCTTACCCTAACCATAACCATAACCCTAAACATTACACTAAACCTAACCCTAACCCTAACCCTTACAATAATCCTAAACTTAACCCCGACTAAACCTAAACCTAACCCTAACTCTAACCCTTACACTTACCCTAACCCTAACCCTAACCCTAACCCTTACCCTAACCCTAACCCTAAACCTTACCATTACCCTAACCATAACCCTAACCCAAGCCTAACACTAACCCTACCTTAACCCAGACCCTTAACCTTACCCTAACCCTAACCCTAACCTGAAACATAACCCTAACCTTAGCCCTTAGCCTTACCCTAAACCTAACCGTAAACCTTACCCTAACCCTAACCCTAACACTAACCCTAACCCTTACCCTAACCCTAACCCTAACCCTAAACTCTAACCCTAACCCTAAACCTAACTCTAACCCGAACCCTAACCCTAAAACTAACCCTAACACTTACCGTAACCCTAACCCTAAACCTTACCCTAAACCTAACCCTATCCCTAACCTTAACCGCAACCCTAACCCTAACCCTAACCCTAATCTTAACCCTAACCCTAAACCTAAACCTAACCCTAACCCTAAGCCTAACCCTTACCCTTACCCTAACCCTAACCCTAAACCTAACTTCTAACCCTAACCCAAACCCTAACCTCTAACCCTAACCCTAACCCTAACGTTAACCCTAACCCTTAACCTTATCCTAACCCTAACCCTAACAGTAACACCTACCCTTACCCTAACCCCTACCCTAACCCTTACCCTAACCCTAATCCTTACACTTACCCTAACCCTAAACCTAACCCTAACCCTAGCCCTAAACTTAACCCTTTCCCTTACCCTGACATTAACCCTAATCCTAACCCTAATCCTTACCCTTACCCTTAACCTAACCCTCACCTTACCCTAAACCTAACACTAACCCTAACCCTAACCGTAAGCCTACCCCTCATATTAACCCTAACCCTAACCCTAACCCTAACCCTTACCCTTACCCTCACCCTAACCCTAACCTTAACCCTAACCCTAAACCCAACCCTAACCCTTACCCTTACCCTAAACCTAACCCTAACCCTAACATTAACCCTAACCCTTTCCCTAACTGTAATCCTAACCGTAACGCTAACCTAACCCTTATCATTACACTAAACCTAACCCTAATCATAACCCTACACCTAACTCTAACCCTAAACCTAAACCTCACACTTAACCTAAGCCTAACCCTAAATCTAAGCCTAACCCTTACCCTTACCATAACCCTAACCCTAACCCTAAAATAAACCCTAACCCTAAACCTAACCCTTACCCTTACCCTAAACCTAACCCTAAAACTAACCCTAACTCTTACCCTTACCCTAACCCTAACCCTAACCCTAATTCTAACCCTTACCCTTACCCTAACCCTAACCCTAACCCTAAGCCTAAAACTAACCCTACCTTAACCCTAACCCTTACCCTTATCCTAACCCTAAACCTAAACCTAACACTTACCCTTACCCTAACCCCTAACCTAACCTTACCCCTAACCCTATCCCTTAACCTAAACCTAACCCTAACCCTAAACCTTACCCTTAACCTAACCCTAACCCTAACCCTAACCCTAACCCTTACCCTTACCCTAAAACTAACCCTAACCCTAACACAAAAACTTACCCTTACCCTAAACATAACCCTAACCCTTAACCTAACCCTAACCCTAACCCTAACCCTAACCCTAACCCTTACCCTAACAATAAATCTAAACCTTACCCTAACCTTAACCCTAACCCTAACCCTAAACTTACACTAAACGTAACCATAACCCTAACCCTAATCTTAACCATAACCCTAACCCTAACCCTTACCCTTACCCTAACCCTAACCCTCACCCTAACCCTAAAACTTACCCTTATACTAAACCTAACCCGAACCCTTGCCCTAAACCTAACCCTAACCCTAACCCTAACCGTAACCCTAACCCTTACCCTAACCCTTACCCTTAGCTTAACCCTAACTCTAACCCTAACCCTTACCCTAACCCTAACCCTAATCCTAACCTAACCCTTAATCTTACCCTAACCTTAACCCTAAACCTAAACCTAAGCCTAACCTTAACCCTAACCCTTACCCTAAACCTAAACCTAATACTAACCCTAACCCTTACACTTACCCTAACCCTAACCCTAAACCTAAACCTAACCCTAACCTTAACCTTAACCCTAACACTTACCCTTACTCTAACCCTACCCCTAACCCTAACCCTTAACTTAACCTTAACACTAACTCTAAAAGCTAACCCTTACCCTAACACTAACCCTAACCCCTAACCCTAACCATAACACTAACCCTAAAACTAACCCCTAACCCTAACCCTAACCCTAACCCTTAACCTTATCTTAAACCTAACCCTAAACCTAACACTTACCCCTACACTAACCCCTACCCTAACCCTAACCCTAAAACTTAACCTAACCCTAACCGTAACCCTAACCCTTACCCTTACCCTAACGCTAACCCTAACCCTTACCCTAACCCTAACCCTAACTAAAACACATACCCTTACCCTAACACTAACCCTAAACCTTACACTAAACCTAAGCCTAATCCTAACCCTTACAATAATCCTAAACTGAACCCCAAGACTAAAGCTGAGCCTAAGCCGAACTCTAACCCTTACCGTAACCCTAACCCTGAACCTAAACCTAACCCTAACCCTAACCCTAACCCTAAACCTAAACCTAACCCAAAGCCTAACAATAACCCTACCTTAACGCTGACTCTTACCCTTACCCTTACCCTAACCCTAAACCTAACCCTAACCTGAAACCTAACCCTAACCCTGACACTTAGCCTTTCCCTAACACTAACCATAAACCTTAACCTAACCCTAACCCTAACACTAATCTTAACCCTTACCCTAACCGTAACACTAACCCTAAACCCTAACCATAACCCTAACCCTAACCCTAACCCCAACCTCAAACCCTAACCCTCACCCTAACGTTAACCCTAACCCTTACACTTATCCTAACCCTAACCCTAACCCTAACACTTACCCTTACCCTAACCCCTACTCTAAACCGTACCCTAACCCTAACCCTTACCTTACCCTAACCCTAAACCTAATCCTAACCCTAACCCTAAACTTAACCCTTTCCCTTACACTAACCCTAACCCTAACCCTAAACCTTTCCCTTACCCTAAAACTAACCCTAACCCTTACCCTAAACCTAACCCTAACCCTAACCCTAACCGTAACCCTAACCCTTACCCTAACCCTAAACCTAACCCTAACCCTAAACTTAACCCTTTCCCTTACCCTAACCCTAACCCTAACTCTAACCCTTTCCCTTACCCTAACACTAACCCTAAACCTAACCCTAAACCTTAGCCTTACCATTAACCTAACCCTCATTCTTACCCTAAACATAACCCTAACCCTAACCATAACCATAACCCTACCCTTTACACTAACCCTAACCCTAACCCTAACCCTAACCCTTACCCTTACCCTCACCCTAACCCTAACCTTAACCCTAACCCTAAACCTAACCCTAACCCTTACCCTTACCCTAACCCTAACCCTAACCCTAACATTAACCCTAACCCTTACCCTAACTCTAATCCTAACCCTAACGCTAACCTAACCCTTATCATTACACTAAACCTAACCCTAGCCCTAACGCTACACCTAACTCTAACCCTAAAACTAAACCTTACACTTAAACTAAGCCTAACCCTAAATCTAAGCCTAACCCTTACCCTTAACATAACCCTAACCCTAACTCTAACCCTAACCCTAAAATAAACCCTAAACCTAAACCTAACTCTTACCCTTACCCTAAACCTAACCCTAAAACTAACCCAAACTCTTAACCTTACCCTAACCCTAACCCTAACCCTAACTCTAACCCTTACCCTTACCCTAACCCTAACCCTAACCCTAAGCCTAAAACTAACCCTACCTTAACACTAACCCTTACCCTTACCCTAACCCTAAACCTAAACCTAACACTTACCCTTACCCTAACAACTAACCTAACCTTACCCCTAACCCTAACCCTTAATCTAAACCTAACCCTAACCCTAACCCTAACACTAACGCTAACCCTTACCCTAACAATAAACCTAACCCTCACCCTAACCTTAACCCTAACCCTAACCCTAACACTTACCCTTACCCTAACCCCTACTCTAAACCTTACCCTAACCCTAACCCTTACCCTTACCCTAACCCTAACCCTAATCCTAACCCTAACCCTAAACTTAACCCTTTCCCTTACCCTAACCCTAACCCTAACCCTAAACCTTTCCCTTACCCTAAACGTAACCCTAACCCTTACCCTAAACCTAACCCTAACCCTAACCCTAACCGTAACCCTAACCCTTACCCTAACCCTAAACCTAAACTTAAACCTAACCTTAACCCTATCCTTAACCCTTATCCTTACCCTAAACCTAACCCTAAACCTAACCCTAAACCTTACCCTTACCCTAACCCTAACCCTAACCCTAATATTAACCCTAACCCTTACCGTAACTCTAACCCTAACCCTAACCCTAACGCTAACCTAAACCTTATCCTTACCATAACCATAACTCTAAACCTAACCCTAAACCTAACCCTAACCCTAAACCTAAACCTTACCATTAACCTAACTGTAACCCTAAATCTAACCTTAACCCTTTCCCTTACCCTAACCCTAACCCTAAACCTAAACCTAACCCTAACCCTAACCGTAAACCTAACGCTTACCCTTACCCTAAACCTAACCCTAACCCTAACCCTAACCCTTACCCTTACACAAACCCTAACCCTAACCCTAACCCTAAACCTTACCCTTACCCTTACCCTAACCCTAACCCTAACCCTTACCCTAACCCTAACCCCAACCCTAATATTAACCCTAACCCTTACCGTAACTCTAACCCTAACCCTAACCCTAACGCTAACCTAAACCTTATCCTTACCATAACCCTAACCCTAACCCTATCCCTAACCCTTACCCTTATCCTAAACCTAACACTAAACCTAACACTTACCCTTACCCTAAATACTACCCTAACATTAACCTTAACCCTAAACCTTAACCTAACCCTAACCCTATCCATTATCCTTACCCTAACGCTAACCCTAACCCTTACCCTAACCGTAACCCTAACACTAACACATACCCTTACCCTAACCATAACCATAACCCTAAACATTACACTAAACTTAACCCTAACCCTAACCCTTACAATAATCCTAAACTTACCCCGACTAAACCTAAACCTAACCCTAACTCTAACCCTTACACTTACCCTAACCCTAACCCTAACCCTAACCCTAACCCTAACCCTTACCCTATCCCTAAACCTAAACCTTACCATTACCCTAACCCTAACCCTAACCCAAGCCTAACACTAACCCTACATTAACCCTGACCCTTACCCTTACCCTAACCCTAACCCTAACCCTAACCGGAAACATAACCCTAAACTTAGCCCTTAGCCTTACCTTAAACCTAACCGTAAATCTTACCCTAACCCTAACCCTAACACTAACCCTAACCCTTACACTAACCCTAACCCTAACCCTAAACCCTAACCCTAATCCTAAACCTAACCTTACCCTAACCCTAACCCTAACACTAACCCTAACACTTAACCTAACCCTAACCATAACACTTACCCTTACCCTAACCCAACCCTAAACATAACCCTTACCCTAAACGTAACCCTAACCCTAACTCTTACCCTAACCCTAACCCAAACCTTAACCCCTACCCTAATCGTTAACCTAACACTAACCTAACCCTAACCCTAAACCTTAACCTTACCCTAACCCTAAACCTAACTCTAACCCTAACCCTAACCGTAACCTAAACTTAACCCTAACCCTAAACCTAACCCTTGCCCTTACTCTAACCCTAACCCTAACCCTACCCTAACCCATGCCCTTACTCTAACCCTAACCCTAACCCTAAACCTTAATCTTACCCTAACCCTAAACCTAAACCTAATACTTACCCTAACCCTAACCCTAACCCTAACCCTTACCCTACCCTAACCCTAACCCTAAACCTAAACCCTAAACCTAATACTAACCGTAACCCTAACCCTTACCTTTATCCTAACACTAACCCTAACCCTAACACTTACCCTTACAATAAACCCTAACCTAACCCTTACCCTTACCCTAACCCTAAACATAAACCTAAACCTAAACCTAACCCTAACTCTAAACATAACCCTAACCCTAAACCTAACACTTACCCTCACCTTAACCCTAACCCTAACCCTTACGCTTACCCTAACCCTAACCCTAACCTTAACCCCAGCCCTAAACCTAACCCTAACCTTAACCCTTACCCTAACACTTACCCTAACCCTAACCCTAACACTTACCTAACCCTAACACTAACTCTGACAATAACCCTTACCCTAACCCTAACCCTAACCCTAACACTTACCCTTACCCTAACCCTAACCCTAACCCTTACCCTAACCCTAACCCTAACCCTAACCCTTACCCTAACCCTAACCCAAACCTTAACCCCTAACCCTAACCCTTAACCTAACACTAACCTAACCCTAACCCTAAACCTTAACCTTACCCTAACCCTAAACCTAATTCTAACCCTAACCCTAACCCTAACCCTAACCCTTGCCCTTCCCCTAACCCTAACCCTAACCCTAACCTTATCCCTAACCCTTACCCTAACCCTTAACCTTACCCTAACCCTAAACCTAAACCTAATACTAACCCTAACCCTAACCCTAACCCTAACCCGTACCCTACACTAACCCTAACCCTAACACTAAACTTAAACCCTAAGCCTAACCCTAAACGTAACCCTAACCCTTACCCTTACCCTAACCCTAACCCTAAACCTAACCCTAACCCTAACCCTAACCCTAACACTTACCATAAACCTAACCCTAACCCTAACCCTTACCCTAACAATAACCCTAACCCTAACCGTAACACTAAACCTAACCCGAACTCTTACCCTAACCCTAACCCTTACTCTTACCCTAACCCTTACAATTATCGTAACCCTAAGCCTAACCCTAACCCTAACCCTTACCATAAACGTAAACCTAACCCTAACCCTTACCCTAAACCTAACCCTAAACCTAACCCTTACCCTTACCTTAACCCTAACCCTAACCCTAACCCTTACCCTTACCCTAACGCTAAGCCTAATCTTACCCCAAACCCTAACACTTACCCTTACCCTAACACTAAATCTAACCTTAACCCCAACCCTAAACCTAACCCTAACCCTTATCCTTACCCTAAACCTAAACCTAAACCTAACCCTAACCCTAACCCTAACCCTAACCCTTACCCTAACCCTAACCATAAATCTAACCGTAACCCTAACCTTAACCCTAATCCGAACCCTACCCCTAACCCTAACCTTAACCCTAACCCTAACACTAACCCTAACCCTCAACCTAACTCTAACCCAAAACCTAACCCTTACACTTACCCTAACCCTAACCCTAACCCTAACCCTAACCGTAACACCTAAGCCTAACCCTAACCCTAACGCTAACCCTTACCCTTATCCTAACCCTAACCCTCACCCTAACCCTAAGCCCTACCCTTACCCTAACCCTAAACCTAACCTTAACCCTAACACTAACCCTAACCTTTACCCTTACCCTAACCCTAACCCTAACCCTAACCCTACCTTACCCTTACCTTAACCCTAACCCTAACCCTTACCCGAAACCTAAACCGAACCCTAACCCTGACCTTAACCCTAACCCTTACCTTAAACCTAACCCTAACCCTAACACATACCCTTATCCTATCTCCAACCCTAACCCTAACCCTAACCCTAAAACATATCCTTACCCTAACCCTAATCCTAACCATAACCCTAACCCTAACCATAACCCTAACACTAAACTTTAACCTTACCCTAACCCTAAACCTACACTTAACTCAAAATTTAACCCTAACCCTAACATTAACTCTAACCCTAAACCTACCCCTACCCCTACCCCTAACCCTTAACTTAACCCTAACACTAATCCTAACAACTAACCCTAACACTTACCCTAACCCTAACCCTAACACTAATTCTTACCCTAAACCTACACCTAACCCTCACTCTAACCCTAACTCTAACCTCAACCTTAAACCTTACCCTAACCCTAACACATATCCTTACCCTAACCCTAACCATAACCATAACCCTAACCCTTACCCTAACCCTAAGCTTTATCCTTACCCTAACCGTAACCCTAACCCTAACCCTAACACTTACCCTAACCCTCACCCTAACTCCAACGATAACCCTTAACCTAACCTTAACCCTAACGCTAACCCTAACACTTACCCTTACCCTAACCCTGAACCTAACCCTAACCCTAACCCTAACCCTTAAGTTAACCCTAACACTAATCCTAACCACTAACCATAACCCTTACCCTGACCCTAAGAGTAATCCTTACCCTTACCCTAACCCTAACCCTAACTCTAACCCTAACCATAACCCTAACCCTAACACTTACCCTAACCCTAATCCTAACCCTTACTCTAACCCTAACCCTAATCGTAACCCTAACCCTTACCCTAACTCTAACTCTTAACCTAAACCTAACCCTAACCAAAAACCCAACACATATCCTTACCCTAACCCTAACCCTAACAGTAACGCTAACCCTAAAGGTAACACTAAACCTCATCCTAAACCTTACCCTTACCCTAACCCTAACCCTTACCTAACCCTAACCCTAACCCTTACCCTTACCTTAACACTAAACCTAACCCTAACCCTTACCCTTACCCTTACCCTTACCCTATTGCTAACCCTAAACGTAACCCTAACCCTAACCCTAACACTAATTCTAACCCTAACCATAACCCTAAAACTAAAACTTACCCTAACCCTACTCCTAACCCTCACTCTAACCCTAACTCTAACCTCAACCTTAACCCTTAGCCTAACCCTAACACATATCCTTACCCTAACCCTAATCATAACCATAACCCTAACCCTTACCCTAACCCTAAAGTTTATCCTTACCCTAACCGTAAACCTAACCCTAACCCTAACACTTGCCCTAACCCTCACCCTAACTCCAACGATAACCCTTAACCTAACCCTAACCCTAACGCTAACCCTAACACTTACCCTTACCCTAACCCTTAACCTAACCCTAACCCTAACCCTAACCCTTAAGTTAACCCTAACACTAATCCTAACCACTAACCATAACCCTTACCCTAACACTAAGAGTAATCCTTACCCTTACCCTAACCCTAACCCTAACTCTAACTCTAATCATAACCCTAACCCTAACACTTACCCTAACCCTAATCCTAACCCTTACTCTAACCCTAACCCTAATCCTAACCCTAACCCTTACCCTAACTCTAACTCTTAACCTAAACCTAACCCTAACCAAAAACCCAACACATATCCTTACCCTAACCCTAACCCTAACAGTAACCCTAACCCTAAAGGTAACCCTAAACCTAATCCTAACCCTTACCCTTACCCTAACCCTAACCCTAAACTTAAGCCTAACCCTTATCCTAAACCTAACCCTATCCCTAACCCTAACCCTTACCCTAACCCTAACCCTAACATTTACCCTTACCCTTACCCTAACCCTAACCCTAACTCTAACCCTAACCATAACCCTAACCCTAACACTTACCCTAACCCTAACCCTAACCCTGACACATACCCTTACCCTAACCATAACCATAACCCTAAACATTACACTAAACCTAACCCTAACCCTAACCCTTACAATAATCCTAAACTTAACCCCGACTAAACCTAAACCTAACCCTAACTCTAACCCTTACACTTACCCTAACCCTAACCCTAACCCTAACCCTTACCCTAACCCTAACCCTAAACCTTACCATTACCCTAACCATAACCCTAACCCAAGCCTAACACTAACCCTACCTTAACCCAGACCCTTAACCTTACCCTAACCCTAACCCTAACCTGAAACATAACCCTAACCTTAGCCCTTAGCCTTACCCTAAACCTAACCGTAAACCTTACCCTAACCCTAACCCTAACACTAACCCTAACCCTTACCCTAACCCTAACCCTAACCCTAAACTCTAACCCTAACCCTAAACCTAACTCTAACCCGAACCCTAACCCTAAAACTAACCCTAACACTTACCGTAACCCTAACCCTAAACCTTACCCTAAACCTAACCCTATCCCTAACCTTAACCGCAACCCTAACCCTAACCCTAACCCTAATCTTAACCCTAACCCTAAACCTAAACCTAACCCTAACCCTAAGCCTAACCCTTACCCTTACCCTAACCCTAACCCTAAACCTAACTTCTAACCCTAACCCAAACCCTAACCTCTAACCCTAACCCTAACCCTAACGTTAACCCTAACCCTTAACCTTATCCTAACCCTAACCCTAACAGTAACACCTACCCTTACCCTAACCCCTACCCTAACCCTTACCCTAACCCTAATCCTTACACTTACCCTAACCCTAAACCTAACCCTAACCCTAGCCCTAAACTTAACCCTTTCCCTTACCCTGACATTAACCCTAATCCTAACCCTAATCCTTACCCTTACCCTTAACCTAACCCTCACCTTACCCTAAACCTAACACTAACCCTAACCCTAACCGTAAGCCTACCCCTCATATTAACCCTAACCCTAACCCTAACCCTAACCCTTACCCTTACCCTCACCCTAACCCTAACCTTAACCCTAACCCTAAACCCAACCCTAACCCTTACCCTTACCCTAAACCTAACCCTAACCCTAACATTAACCCTAACCCTTTCCCTAACTGTAATCCTAACCGTAACGCTAACCTAACCCTTATCATTACACTAAACCTAACCCTAATCATAACCCTACACCTAACTCTAACCCTAAACCTAAACCTCACACTTAACCTAAGCCTAACCCTAAATCTAAGCCTAACCCTTACCCTTACCATAACCCTAACCCTAACCCTAAAATAAACCCTAACCCTAAACCTAACCCTTACCCTTACCCTAAACCTAACCCTAAAACTAACCCTAACTCTTACCCTTACCCTAACCCTAACCCTAACCCTAACTCTAACCCTTACCCTTACCCTAACCCTAACCCTAACCCTAAGCCTAAAACTAACCCTACCTTAACCCTAACCCTTACCCTTATCCTAACCCTAAACCTAAACCTAACACTTACCCTTACCCTAACCCCTAACCTAACCTTACCCCTAACCCTATCCCTTAACCTAAACCTAACCCTAACCCTAAACCTTACCCTTAACCTAACCCTAACCCTAACCCTAACCCTAACCCTTACCCTTACCCTAAAACTAACCCTAACCCTAACACAAAAACTTACCCTTACCCTAAACATAACCCTAACCCTTAACCTAACCCTAACCCTAACCCTAACCCTAACCCTAACCCTAACCCTAACCCTTACCCTAACAATAAATCTAAACCTTACCCTAACCTTAACCCTAACCCTAACCCTAAACTTACACTAAACGTAACCATAACCCTAACCCTAATCTTAACCATAACCCTAACCCTAACCCTTACCCTTACCCTAACCCTAACCCTCACCCTAACCCTAAAACTTACCCTTATACTAAACCTAACCCGAACCCTTGCCCTAAACCTAACCCTAACCCTAACCCTAACCGTAACCCTAACCCTTACCCTAACCCTTACCCTTAGCTTAACCCTAACTCTAACCCTAACCCTTACCCTAACCCTAACCCTAATCCTAACCTAACCCTTAATCTTACCCTAACCTTAACCCTAAACCTAAACCTAAGCCTAACCTTAACCCTAACCCTTACCCTAAACCTAAACCTAAACCTAATACTAACCCTAACCCTTACACTTACCCTAACCCTAACCCTAAACCTAAACCTAACCCTAACCTTAACCTTAACCCTAACACTTACCCTTACTCTAACCCTACCCCTAACCCTAACCCTTAACTTAACCTTAACACTAACTCTAAAAGCTAACCCTTACCCTAACACTAACCCTAACCCCTAACCCTAACCATAACACTAACCCTAAAACTAACCCCTAACCCTAACCCTAACCCTAACCCTTAACCTTATCTTAAACCTAACCCTAAACCTAACACTTACCCCTACACTAACCCCTACCCTAACCCTAACCCTAAAACTTAACCTAACCCTAACCGTAACCCTAACCCTTACCCTTACCCTAACGCTAACCCTAACCCTTACCCTAACCCTAACCCTAACTAAAACACATACCCTTACCCTAACACTAACCCTAACCGTAACCCTAAACCTTACACTAAACCTAAGCCTAATCCTAACCCTTACAATAATCCTAAACTGAACCCCAAGACTAAAGCTGAGCCTAAGCCGAACTCTAACCCTTACCGTAACCCTAACCCTGAACCTAAACCTAACCCTAACCCTAACCCTAACCCTAAACCTAAACCTAACCCAAAGCCTAACAATAACCCTACCTTAACGCTGACTCTTACCCTTACCCTTACCCTAACCCTAAACCTAACCCTAACCTGAAACCTAACCCTAACCCTGACACTTAGCCTTTCCCTAACACTAACCATAAACCTTAACCTAACCCTAACCCTAACACTAATCTTAACCCTTACCCTAACCGTAACACTAACCCTAAACCCTAACCATAACCCTAACCCTAACCCTAACCCCAACCTCAAACCCTAACCCTCACCCTAACGTTAACCCTAACCCTTACACTTATCCTAACCCTAACCCTAACCCTAACACTTACCCTTACCCTAACCCCTACTCTAAACCGTACCCTAACCCTAACCCTTACCTTACCCTAACCCTAAACCTAATCCTAACCCTAACCCTAAACTTAACCCTTTCCCTTACACTAACCCTAACCCTAACCCTAAACCTTTCCCTTACCCTAAAACTAACCCTAACCCTTACCCTAAACCTAACCCTAACCCTAACCCTAACCGTAACCCTAACCCTTACCCTAACCCTAAACCTAACCTTAACCCTAACCTTAACCCTATCCTTAACCCTTATCCTAACCCTAACCCTAACCCTAACCCTAAACCTAACCCTAACCCTAAACTTAACCCTTTCCCTTACCCTAACCCTAACCCTAACTCTAACCCTTTCCCTTACCCTAACACTAACCCTAAACCTAACCCTAAACCTTAGCCTTACCATTAACCTAACCCTCATTCTTACCCTAAACATAACCCTAACCCTAACCATAACCATAACCCTACCCTTTACACTAACCCTAACCCTAACCCTAACCCTAACCCTTACCCTTACCCTCACCCTAACCCTAACCTTAACCCTAACCCTAAACCTAACCCTAACCCTTACCCTTACCCTAACCCTAACCCTAACCCTAACATTAACCCTAACCCTTACCCTAACTCTAATCCTAACCCTAACGCTAACCTAACCCTTATCATTACACTAAACCTAACCCTAGCCCTAACGCTACACCTAACTCTAACCCTAAAACTAAACCTTACACTTAAACTAAGCCTAACCCTAAATCTAAGCCTAACCCTTACCCTTAACATAACCCTAACCCTAACTCTAACCCTAACCCTAAAATAAACCCTAAACCTAAACCTAACTCTTACCCTTACCCTAAACCTAACCCTAAAACTAACCCAAACTCTTAACCTTACCCTAACCCTAACCCTAACCCTAACTCTAACCCTTACCCTTACCCTAACCCTAACCCTAACCCTAAGCCTAAAACTAACCCTACCTTAACACTAACCCTTACCCTTACCCTAACCCTAAACCTAAACCTAACACTTACCCTTACCCTAACAACTAACCTAACCTTACCCCTAACCCTAACCCTTAATCTAAACCTAACCCTAACCCTAACCCTAACACTAACGCTAACCCTTACCCTAACAATAAACCTAACCCTCACCCTAACCTTAACCCTAACCCTAACCCTAACACTTACCCTTACCCTAACCCCTACTCTAAACCTTACCCTAACCCTAACCCTTACCCTTACCCTAACCCTAACCCTAATCCTAACCCTAACCCTAAACTTAACCCTTTCCCTTACCCTAACCCTAACCCTAACCCTAAACCTTTCCCTTACCCTAAACGTAACCCTAACCCTTACCCTAAACCTAACCCTAACCCTAACCCTAACCGTAACCCTAACCCTTACCCTAACCCTAAACCTAAACTTAAACCTAACCTTAACCCTATCCTTAACCCTTATCCTTACCCTAAACCTAACCCTAAACCTAACCCTAAACCTTACCCTTACCCTAACCCTAACCCTAACCCTAATATTAACCCTAACCCTTACCGTAACTCTAACCCTAACCCTAACCCTAACGCTAACCTAAACCTTATCCTTACCATAACCATAACTCTAAACCTAACCCTAAACCTAACCCTAACCCTAAACCTAAACCTTACCATTAACCTAACTGTAACCCTAAATCTAACCTTAACCCTTTCCCTTACCCTAACCCTAACCCTAAACCTAAACCTAACCCTAACCCTAACCGTAAACCTAACGCTTACCCTTACCCTAAACCTAACCCTAACCCTAACCCTAACCCTTACCCTTACACAAACCCTAACCCTAACCCTAACCCTAAACCTTACCCTTACCCTTACCCTAACCCTAACCCTAACCCTTACCCTAACCCTAACCCCAACCCTAATATTAACCCTAACCCTTACCGTAACTCTAACCCTAACCCTAACCCTAACGCTAACCTAAACCTTATCCTTACCATAACCCTAACCCTAACCCTATCCCTAACCCTTACCCTTATCCTAAACCTAACACTAAACCTAACACTTACCCTTACCCTAAATACTACCCTAACATTAACCTTAACCCTAAACCTTAACCTAACCCTAACCCTATCCATTATCCTTACCCTAACGCTAACCCTAACCCTTACCCTAACCGTAACCCTAACACTAACACATACCCTTACCCTAACCATAACCATAACCCTAAACATTACACTAAACTTAACCCTAACCCTAACCCTTACAATAATCCTAAACTTACCCCGACTAAACCTAAACCTAACCCTAACTCTAACCCTTACACTTACCCTAACCCTAACCCTAACCCTAACCCTAACCCTAACCCTAACCCTTACCCTATCCCTAAACCTAAACCTTACCATTACCCTAACCCTAACCCTAACCCAAGCCTAACACTAACCCTACATTAACCCTGACCCTTACCCTTACCCTAACCCTAACCCTAACCCTAACCGGAAACATAACCCTAAACTTAGCCCTTAGCCTTACCTTAAACCTAACCGTAAATCTTACCCTAACCCTAACCCTAACACTAACCCTAACCCTTACACTAACCCTAACCCTAACCCTAAACCCTAACCCTAATCCTAAACCTAACCTTACCCTAACCCTAACCCTAACACTAACCCTAACACTTAACCTAACCCTAACCATAACACTTACCCTTACCCTAACCCAACCCTAAACATAACCCTTACCCTAAACGTAACCCTAACCCTAACTCTTACCCTAACCCTAACCCAAACCTTAACCCCTACCCTAATCGTTAACCTAACACTAACCTAACCCTAACCCTAAACCTTAACCTTACCCTAACCCTAAACCTAACTCTAACCCTAACCCTAACCGTAACCTAAACTTAACCCTAACCCTAAACCTAACCCTTGCCCTTACTCTAACCCTAACCCTAACCCTACCCTAACCCATGCCCTTACTCTAACCCTAACCCTAACCCTAAACCTTAATCTTACCCTAACCCTAAACCTAAACCTAATACTTACCCTAACCCTAACCCTAACCCTAACCCTTACCCTACCCTAACCCTAACCCTAAACCTAAACCCTAAACCTAATACTAACCGTAACCCTAACCCTTACCTTTATCCTAACACTAACCCTAACCCTAACACTTACCCTTACAATAAACCCTAACCTAACCCTTACCCTTACCCTAACCCTAAACATAAACCTAAACCTAAACCTAACCCTAACTCTAAACATAACCCTAACCCTAAACCTAACACTTACCCTCACCTTAACCCTAACCCTAACCCTTACGCTTACCCTAACCCTAACCCTAACCTTAACCCCAGCCCTAAACCTAACCCTAACCTTAACCCTTACCCTAACACTTACCCTAACCCTAACCCTAACACTTACCCTTACCCTAACCCTAACCCTAACCCTTACCCTAACCCTAACCCTAACCCTAACCCTTACCCTAACCCTAACCCAAACCTTAACCCCTAACCCTAACCCTTAACCTAACACTAACCTAACCCTAACCCTAAACCTTAACCTTACCCTAACCCTAAACCTAATTCTAACCCTAACCCTAACCCTAACCCTAACCCTTGCCCTTCCCCTAACCCTAACCCTAACCCTAACCTTATCCCTAACCCTTACCCTAACCCTTAACCTTACCCTAACCCTAAACCTAAACCTAATACTAACCCTAACCCTAACCCTAACCCTAACCCGTACCCTACACTAACCCTAACCCTAACACTAAACTTAAACCCTAAGCCTAACCCTAAACGTAACCCTAACCCTTACCCTTACCCTAACCCTAACCCTAAACCTAACCCTAACCCTAACCCTAACCCTAACACTTACCATAAACCTAACCCTAACCCTAACCCTTACCCTAACAATAACCCTAACCCTAACCGTAACACTAAACCTAACCCGAACTCTTACCCTAACCCTAACCCTTACTCTTACCCTAACCCTTACAATTATCGTAACCCTAAGCCTAACCCTAACCCTAACCCTTACCATAAACGTAAACCTAACCCTAACCCTTACCCTAAACCTAACCCTAAACCTAACCCTTACCCTTACCTTAACCCTAACCCTAACCCTAACCCTTACCCTTACCCTAACGCTAAGCCTAATCTTACCCCAAACCCTAACACTTACCCTTACCCTAACACTAAATCTAACCTTAACCCCAACCCTAAACCTAACCCTAACCCTTATCCTTACCCTAAACCTAAACCTAAACCTAACCCTAACCCTAACCCTAACCCTAACCCTTACCCTAACCCTAACCATAAATCTAACCGTAACCCTAACCTTAACCCTAATCCGAACCCTACCCCTAACCCTAACCTTAACCCTAACCCTAACACTAACCCTAACCCTCAACCTAACTCTAACCCAAAACCTAACCCTTACACTTACCCTAACCCTAACCCTAACCCTAACCCTAACCGTAACACCTAAGCCTAACCCTAACCCTAACGCTAACCCTTACCCTTATCCTAACCCTAACCCTCACCCTAACCCTAAGCCCTACCCTTACCCTAACCCTAAACCTAACCTTAACCCTAACACTAACCCTAACCTTTACCCTTACCCTAACCCTAACCCTAACCCTAACCCTACCTTACCCTTACCTTAACCCTAACCCTAACCCTTACCCGAAACCTAAACCGAACCCTAACCCTGACCTTAACCCTAACCCTTACCTTAAACCTAACCCTAACCCTAACACATACCCTTATCCTATCTCCAACCCTAACCCTAACCCTAACCCTAAAACATATCCTTACCCTAACCCTAATCCTAACCATAACCCTAACCCTAACCATAACCCTAACACTAAACTTTAACCTTACCCTAACCCTAAACCTACACTTAACTCAAAATTTAACCCTAACCCTAACATTAACTCTAACCCTAAACCTACCCCTACCCCTACCCCTAACCCTTAACTTAACCCTAACACTAATCCTAACAACTAACCCTAACACTTACCCTAACCCTAACCCTAACACTAATTCTTACCCTAAACCTACACCTAACCCTCACTCTAACCCTAACTCTAACCTCAACCTTAAACCTTACCCTAACCCTAACACATATCCTTACCCTAACCCTAACCATAACCATAACCCTAACCCTTACCCTAACCCTAAGCTTTATCCTTACCCTAACCGTAACCCTAACCCTAACCCTAACACTTACCCTAACCCTCACCCTAACTCCAACGATAACCCTTAACCTAACCTTAACCCTAACGCTAACCCTAACACTTACCCTTACCCTAACCCTGAACCTAACCCTAACCCTAACCCTAACCCTTAAGTTAACCCTAACACTCATCCTAACCACTAACCATAACCCTTACCCTGACCCTAAGAGTAATCCTTACCCTTACCCTAACCCTAACCCTAACTCTAACCCTAACCATAACCCTAACCCTAACACTTACCCTAACCCTAATCCTAACCCTTACTCTAACCCTAACCCTAATCGTAACCCTAACCCTTACCCTAACTCTAACTCTTAACCTAAACCTAACCCTAACCAAAAACCCAACACATATCCTTACCCTAACCCTAACTCTAACAGTAACGCTAACCCTAAAGGTAACACTAAACCTCATCCTAAACCTTACCCTTACCCTAACCCTAACCCTTACCTAACCCTAACCCTAACCCTTACCCTTACCTTAACACTAAACCTAACCCTAACCCTTACCCTTACCCTTACCCTTACCCTATTGCTAACCCTAAACGTAACCCTAACCCTAACCCTAACACTAATTCTAACCCTAACCATAACCCTAAAACTAAAACTTACCCTAACCCTACTCCTAACCCTCACTCTAACCCTAACTCTAACCTCAACCTTAACCCTTAGCCTAACCCTAACACATATCCTTACCCTAACCCTAATCATAACCATAACCCTAACCCTTACCCTAACCCTAAAGTTTATCCTTACCCTAACCGTAAACCTAACCCTAACCCTAACACTTGCCCTAACCCTCACCCTAACTCCAACGATAACCCTTAACCTAACCCTAACCCTAACGCTAACCCTAACACTTACCCTTACCCTAACCCTTAACCTAACCCTAACCCTAACCCTAACCCTTAAGTTAACCCTAACACTAATCCTAACCACTAACCATAACCCTTACCCTAACACTAAGAGTAATCCTTACCCTTACCCTAACCCTAACCCTAACTCTAACTCTAATCATAACCCTAACCCTAACACTTACCCTAACCCTAATCCTAACCCTTACTCTAACCCTAACCCTAATCCTAACCCTAACCCTTACCCTAACTCTAACTCTTAACCTAAACCTAACCCTAACCAAAAACCCAACACATATCCTTACCCTAACCCTAACCCTAACAGTAACCCTAACCCTAAAGGTAACCCTAAACCTAATCCTAACCCTTACCCTTACCCTAACCCTAACCCTAAACTTAAGCCTAACCCTTATCCTAAACCTAACCCTATCCCTAACCCTAACCCTTACCCTAACCCTAACCCTAACATTTACCCTTACCCTTACCCTAACCCTAACCCTAACTCTAACCCTAACCATAACCCTAACCCTAACACTTACCCTAACCCTAATCCTAACCCTTACTCTAATCCTAACCCTAACCTCAACCTTAACCTATCCCTAACCCTAACCCTTAGCCTAACCCTAACCCTAATCCTAACCCTAACCTCAACCTTAACCTAACCCTAACCCTAACTCTTACCCTAACCCTAACCCTAACCCTAATCCTAACCCTAACCCTTACCCTAACTCTAACTCTTAACCTAAACCTAACCCTAACCGTAACCTCAACCTTAACCCTAACGCTAACCCTAAACCTAACCCTTACACTTACCCTAACCCTAACCCTAACCCTAAACCTAAACCTAACTTTAACCTTAACCCTAACCCTTACCATTACCCTAACCCTAACCCTAACCCTAACCCTAAACCTAATCCTAACCCTAACCCTAACCCTTACTTTTATCTTATCCTAACCCTAAACCTAACCCTAACCATTACTCTTACCCTCGCCCTAACCATAAACTTAACCCTAACCCGAATCCTAACCCTAACCCTAACCTTAACCATAACCCTTATCCTTACCCTAACCCTCACCCTAACCCTAACCCTAAACCTAACTCTAACCCTAAACCTAATCCTTACCCTTACACTAACCCTAAACCTAACCCTAACCGTAACCCCTAAGCCTAACCCTAACCCTAACGCTAAACCTTACCCTTATCCTAACCCTAAACCTAAACTTAACCCTAACCCTAACACTTACCCTTACATTAACCCTAACCCTAACCCTAAACGTAACCCTAAATCTTACCCTTACACTAACCCTAACCTTAACCCTTACCCTTACCCTAACCCTAACCCTATCCCTAAACCTAACACTAACACTTACCCTTACCTTAACCCTAAACCTAATCCTAACCCTAATCCTAACCTTAACCCTTGCCCTTACCCTAACCCTAACCCTAACCTTAACCCCAACCCTAAACCTAACCCTAACCTTACCCTTAGCCTAATCCTATTCCTAAACCTAACTCTCACCCGTTCCCTTACCCTAATCCTAAACTTAACCCTAACCCTAAACCTAACCCTAACACTAAACCTAACCCTAACACTAACGCTAACCCTAACCCTAACCCTAACCATAACACTAACCCTAACCCTAACCCTCACCCTAACCCTTACCCTCACCCTTACCCTAACCCTAACCCTTACCGTTACCCTTACCCTAACCCTAACCCTTACCCTTACCCTAACACTAAACCTAACATTAACCCTAAACCTAACCCTAACCCTTACTCTTAAACTAACACTAACCCTAACCCTAAAGCTTACCCTTACCCTAAAACTAACCCTAACCCTAACCCTAACACTAACACTAACACATATCCTTACCCTAACCCTAACCCTAACCCTAACAGTAACCCTAACCCTAACCCTAACCCTTATCATTACCCTAACCCTAACCCTAACCCTAACCCTAAACCTTATCCTAACCCTAACCCTTTCCCTAACCCTTACCTTTATCCTAACCCTAACCCTAACCCTAACCCTTACCCTAACCCTAACCATAACCCTAACCCTAACACTTATCCTAACCCTCACCCTAACCCTAACTTTAACCCTAACCCGAACCCTAACCGTAACCCTAACCTTAACCCTAACCCTTATCCTTATCCTAACCCTAACACTAACCCTAACCCTAAACCTAACTCTAACCCTAACACTTACCCTAAACCCTGCCCTAACCCGAACGCTAACCCTAACCCTTACCTTAATCCTAACCCTAAACCTTACACTTACCCTTACCCTAACAACAAACCTAACCTTAACCCTAACCCTAACCCTAAACCTTACCCTTCTCCTAACCCTAACCCTAACCCTAACCCTAAACCTTACCCTTACCCTAAACCTAACCCTAACCCTTACCCTAAAGCTAACCTAACCTTAACCCTTACCCTTACCTTAACCCTAACTCTAACCCTATCCCTAAACTTACCCTTATCCTAAACCTTACCCTAACCCTTACCCTAACCCGAACCCTAACCCTAAACCTTACCTTTACCCTAAATCTAACCCTAACTCGTACCCTAAACCTAACCATAACCCTAACCCTAACCCTAACCCTAACCCTAACCCTAACCTTACCCTTACCCTAAACCTAACCCTAACTCGTACCCTAAACCTAACCCTAACCCTATCATTTACCCTAACCTTAACCCCAACCCAAAACCTACCCCTAACTGTAACCCTAACCCTTACCCTAACCCTAACCCTAACCCTAATCCTAACTCTAACCCTTACCCTTACCCTAAACCTAACCCTAATCCTAAACCTAAACCTAACACTAACCTTAACCTTAACCCTTACCGTTACCCTTACCCTAACCCAAAGCCTAACCCTAACCCTAAAGCTAACCCTAAACCTAACCTTTACCCTTAGCCTAGCCCTAACCCTAAACCTAACCCTAACCCTAAACCTAACCTTTACCCTTAGCCTAACCCTAACCCTAAACCTAAACCTAACACTTACCTTCACCCTATCCCTAACCTTATCCCTAACCCTAACCCTAACCCTAAACTTAACCCTAACCCTTATCCTTACCCTAACCCTAACCCTAACCCAAACCCTAAAACTAACCGTAAACCTAATCTTTACCCTTAACCTAACACTAATCCTAACCCTAACACTTAACCTAGGCCTAACACTAACCCTAACCCTAAACCTAACCCTTACCCTTAACATAACCGTAACCCTAACCCTAACTGTAAACCCCAAAGCCTAACCCTAACCCTAACCCTAACCCTTACCCTTATCCTCACCTGAACCCTAACACTAACCCTAACTCTAACCCTTACCCTAACCCTAACCCTAACTCTAACCTTAACCCTAACCCTTACCCTTAGCCTTACCCTAACCCTAACCTTAACCCTTATCCTAACACTTACCCTAACCCTAAACCTAACCATAACCCTAACCCTTAACCTTACCCTAACCCTAACCCTAACCTTAACGCTAACCCTAAACCTAACCCTTACCCTTACGTTAACCCTAACCCTAAACCTAACCCGAACCCTATCCCTATCCCTAACCCTAACACTTATCCTTAACCTAGCCCTAACCCTAAACCTAACCCTATACCTAAA
Organism: Megascapheus bottae; assembly: GCA_024803745.1. Classification (NCBI taxonomy): domain Eukaryota; kingdom Metazoa; phylum Chordata; class Mammalia; order Rodentia; family Geomyidae; genus Megascapheus; species Megascapheus bottae. Next base: position 49,984 of record JANJXV010000932.1, on the reverse strand, counting down.
CCGAACCGAAACCCTAAAACTAACCCTAAACCTAACCCTCACCCTAACCCTAACCTTAACCCTAACCCTAACAGTAAACCTAACCCTAACCTTAACTCTAATCCTTACCCTTACCCTAACCCTAACACTAACCCTAACACTAAACCTAACCCTTACCCTAAACCTAAGCCTTACCCTTACCCTAACCCTAATCCTAAACCTAAACCTAACTCTTAACCTAACCCTAACCCTAGCCCTAAACCTAACCCTAACCCTAACCCTAAACCTAACCTTAACCCTAACCCTGACCCTAACCCTTACCCTTACCCTAACCCTTACCTTTATCCTAACCCTAACCCTAACCCTAACACTAATCCTTACCCTAACCCTAACCCTAAACCTAACGCTATACCTAAGACTAACTATAACCCTAAGCCTAACACTCACCCTAACCCTAACCATAACGCTAACCCTAACCCTAACTCTAAACCTAACCCTTACCCTTATCCTAACCCTAACCCTAACCCTTACCATAATCCTAACCCTAACCATAACCCTAACCCTAACATGTACCCAAACCCTAATCCTAACCCTAACTCTAACCATAACCCTTACCTTAACCCTAACCCTTACGCTATGCCTAACCCTAACCCTAACATCAAACTTAACCCTAACTCTAACCCTAAACCTAAACCTTACCCTTACCCTAACCCTAACCCTAAACTTAACCCTAACCTAACACTAAACCTTACCCTTACCCTAACCCTAACACTAAACCTAACCCTAACCCTAACCCTAACCCCTAAGCCTAACCTTAACACTAACCCTAACCCTTACCTTAACCCTAACCCTAAACCTTACCCTTACCCTTACCCTAACACTAAACCTAACCTTAACCTTAACCCTAACCCTAAACCTTACCCTTCTCCTAACCCTAAACCTAACCCTAACCCTAAACCTTACCCTTACCCTAAACCTAAACCTAACCCTTACCCTAAACCTAACCCTAACTTAACCCTTACCCTTACCTTAACCCTAACCCTAACCCTATTCCTAACCTTACCCTTACCCTAAACCTACCCCTAACCCTTACCCTAACGCTAACCCTAACCCTTAACCTTACCCTTACCCTAAATCTAACCCTAACTCTTACCCAAAACCTAACCCTAACCCTAACCCTAACCCTAACCCTAACCCTAACCCTAACTGTAATCCTAACCCTTACCCTTACCCTAACCCTAACCCTAAACCTAACACTGACCCAAACCGTAACCCTTACCCTAACCCTAACACTAATCCTAACTCTAACACTTACCCTTACCCTAACCCTAACCCTAACCCTAAACCTAACCCTAACCCTAACCCTAACCCTTACCTTTACCCTTACCCTAACCCTAAGCCTAACCCTAACCCTAACGCGAACCCTAAACCTAACCCTAACCCGAAACCTAACCATTACCCTTAGGCTAACCCTAACCCTAAACCTAACCCTAAATCTTACCTTCACCCTAAACCTAACCTTAACCCTAACCCTAACCCTAACCCTACCTTAATCCTAACCCTTATCCTTACCCTAACCCTAACCCTAACCCTAAACCTAACCCTAAACCTAACCCTTACACTTAACCAAACACTAACCCTAATCCTAACACTTAACCTAATCCTAACCCTAACCCTAACCCTTAACCTTACCCTAACACTTAACTTAACCCTAAACCCAACCCTAACCCTAACCTTAACCCTAACGCTTACCCTTACCCTTACCCTAACGCTAACCCTAACCCTAAACCTAACCCTTACCCTTAACATAACCCTAACCCTAACCCTAACCTTAACCCTAACCCTTACCCTTACCCTTAACCTAACCCTAACCCTAACCCTAATAATAACACTTATCCTAACCCTAATCCTCACCCTAACCCGAACCCTTACCCTTACCCTAACCCTAACCCTAACCCAAATCCTTATCCTAACCCTAACCCTAACACTAACCCTAACCCTTACCCTAACCCTATCCCTAACCCTAACCCTTACCCTAACCCTGACCCTAAGTCTAACCCTAACCATAACCCTAACCCTAACATTTACCCTAACCCTAATCCTAACCCTTACTCTAACCCTAACCCTAACCTCAACCTTAACCCTAAACCTAACCCTAACCCTAACCCTAATCCTAACTCTAACCCTTACCTTTGCCCTAAACCTAACCCTAATCCTAAACCTAAACCTAACACTAACCTTAACCCTAACCCTTACCCTTAGCCTTACCCTAACCCAAAGCCTAACCCTCACCCTAAAGCTAACCCTAAACCTAACCTTTACCCTTAGCCTAGCCCTAACCCTAAACCTAACCCTAACCCTAAAACTAACCCTTACCCTTAGCCTAACACTAACCCTAAACCTAAACCTAACACTTACCTTCACCCTATCCCTAACCTTATCCCTCACCCTAACCCTAACCCTAACCTTAACCCTAACCCTTATCCTTACCCTAACCCTAAACCTAACCCTAACCCTAAAACTAACCGTAAACCTAATCTTTACCCTTAACCTAACACTAACCCTAACCCTAAAACTTAACCTAAGCCTAACCCTAACCCTAAAAATAACCCTTACCCTTAACATAACCCTAACCCTTACCCTAACCCTAAACCTAATCCTAACCCTAAACCTTACCCTAACTCTAACCCTAACCCTAAACCTAACACTAACCCTAACCTTAACCCTAACCCTTACCCTTACCCTTACCCTAACCCTAAGCCTAACCCTAACCCTAACGCTAACCCTAAACCTAAACCTTACCCTTAGCCTAACCCAACCCTAAACCTAACCCTAACCCTAACCCTAACCCTTACCCTTAGCCTAACCCTAACCCTAAACCTAACCCTAACAATTATCTTCACCCTAAACCTAACCTTAACCCTAACCCTAACCCTAACCCTAACCCTAACCTTAACCCTAACCCTTATCCTTACCCTAACCCTATCCCTAACCCTAAACCTAAACCTAACCCTAAACCTAACCCTTACCCTTAACCTAACACTAACCCTAACCCTAACACTTAACCTAAGCCTAACCCTAACCCTAACCCTTAACCTTACCCTAACCCGTACCTTAACCCTATACCTAACCCTATCCTTAACCCTAACGCTTACCGTTACCCTTACCCTTACCCTAACCCTAACCCTAACCATAAACCTAACCCTTACCCTTAACATAACCCTAACCCTAACCCTAACCGTAACCCCTAAGCCTAACCCTAACCCTAACGCTATCCCTTACCCTTATCCTCACCCTAACCCTAACACTAACCCTAACTCTAACCCTTACCCTAACCCTAAGCCTAACCCTAACACTAACCTTTAACCTAACCCCTACCCTTACCGTTACCCTAACCCTAACCCTAACACTAATCCTAACACTTACCCTAACCCTAAGCCTAACCCTAACCCTAACCCTTAAACTTACCCTAACCCCAACCCTAACCTTAACCCTTACCCTAACCCTTACCCTTACCTTAACCCTAGCCCTAAACCTAACCCGAACCCTAACCCTATCCCTAACCCTAACACTTATCCTTACCCTAGCCCTAAGCCTAAACCTAACCCTATACCTAAACCTAAACCTAACCCTAAACCTAACCCTAAACCTACCCCTCAAACTAACCCTAAACTTAACCTTAACCCTAACCGTAACCCTAACCCTAACCTTAACTCTAACCCTTATCCTTACCCTAACCCTAACACTAACCCTAAAACTAAACCTAACCCTTACCCTTACCCTAACCCTAACCCTAAACCTAACCCTAACTCTTACCCTAAACCTAACCCTAGCCCTAAACCTAACCCTAAACCTAACCCTAACCCTAACCCTAACGCTAAACCTAACCTTAACCCTAACCCTAACCCTAAACCTTACCCTTACCCTAACCCTTACCCTTATCCTAAACCTAACCCTAACCCTAACACTTATCCTTACCCTAACCCTAACCCTAAACCTAACCCTATACCTAACCCTAACTCTAACGCTAAACCTAACCCTAACCCTTACCCTTACAGTCACCCTAACCCTAACTGTAACGGTAACCCTAACCCTAACTCTAAACCTAACCCTTACCCTTATCCTAAGCCTAACCCTAACCCTAACCCTAACCCTAACACTTACCCTTACCCTAACCCCTATCCTAACCCTAACACTAACCATAACCTTACCCTAAACCTACCCCTAACCCTAACCCTAAACCTTACCCTTACCCTAACCCTAAACCTAACCTTAACCCTAACCCTAACCCTAACTTTTACCCTTACCTTAACCCTAACCCTAAACCTAACCCTTACCCTTACCCTAACCCTAAACCTAACCCTAACAGTAACCCTAACGCTAACTGTAACCCTAACCGTAACCCTAACCCTAACCCTTACCCTAACCCTAAACCTAATCCTAACCCTAACAATAACCCTTATCCTATTCCTAACCCTAAACATAACACTTAACCTTACCCAAACCCTAACCCTAACCCTAACCCTAACCCTTACCATAATCCTAACCCTAACTCTAACCCTAACCATAACCCTAACCCTAACACGTACCCAAACCCTAATCCTAACCCTAACTCTAACCATAACCCTTACCTTAACCCTAACCCTTACGCTATCCCTAACACTAACCCTAACATCAACCTTAACCCTAACCCTAACCCTAAACCTAAACCTTACCCTTACCCTAACCCTAACCCTAAACTTAACCCTAACCTAACACTAAACCTTACCCGTACCCTAACCCTAACACTAAACCTAACCCTAAACCAAACCCTAACCCCTAAGCCTAACCTTAACGCTAACCCTAACCCTTACCTTAACCCTAACCCTAAACCTTACCCTTACACTTACCCTAACACTAAACCTAACCTTAACCTTAACCCTAACCCTAAACCTTACCCTTACCCTAAACCTAACCCTAACCCTACCCTAAACCTAACCCTAACCTTAACCCTTAACCTTACCTTAACCCTAACCCTAACGCTATCCCTAACCTTACCCTTACCCTAAGCCTACCCCTAACCCTTACCCTAACCCTAACCCTAACCCTTAACCTTACCCTTACCCTAAACCTAAACCTAACTCTTTCCCAAAACCTAACACTAACCCGAACCCTTACCCTAAACCTACCCCTAACGGTAATCCTAACCCTTACCCTTACCCTAACCCTAACCCTAAGCCTAACACTAACCCTAACGCGAACCCTAAACCTAACCCTAACCCTAAACCTAACCATTACCCTTAGGCTAACTCTAACCCTAAACCTAACCCTAAATCTTACCTTCACCCTAACCCTAACCTTAACCCTAACCCTAACCCTAACCCTACCTTAACCCTAACCCTTATCCTTACCCTAACCCTAACCCTAACCCTAAACCTAACCCTAAACCTAACCCTTACACTTAACCTAACACTAACCCTAACCCTAACACTTAACCCAAGCCTAACCCTAACCCTAACCCTTAACCTTACGCTAACACTTACCTTAACCCTAAACCTAACCCTAACCCTAACCTTAACCCTAACGCTTACCCTTTCCCTTACCCTTACCTTAACCCTAACCCTAACCCTAAACATAACCCTTACCCTTAACATAACCCTAACCCTAACCCTAACCTTAACCCTAACCCTTACCCTTACCCTTACCCTAACCCTAACCCTAACCCTAACCCTAATAATAACACTTACCCTAACCCTTACCCTTACCCTAACCCTAATAATAACACTTACCCTAACCCTTACCCTTACCCTAACCCTAACCCTAACCCTAATAATAACACTTACCCTAACCCTAATCCTCACCCTAACCCTAACCCTTACTCTTACCCTAACCCTAACCCTAAGCCTAACCCAAATCCTTATCCTAGCCCTAACCCTAACACTAACCCTAACCCTTACCCTAACCCTATCCCTAACCCTAACCCTTACCCTAACCCTGACCCTAAGTCTACCCCTAACCATAACCCTAACCCTAACATTTACCCTAACCCTAATCCTAACCCTTACTCTAACCCTAACCATAACCTCAACCTTAACCCTAAACCTAACCCTAACACTAACCCTTACCCTTACCGTAAACCTAACCCTAACCCTAACCCTGGCCCTCATCCTATCCCTTACTCTAACCCTAACACTTACCCTAACACTAATCAAAACCCTAACCTCAAACTTAACCCTAACCCTAATCCTAAAACTAACCATTACCCTTACCCTAAGCCCAAAACTACACCTAACCCTAACCCTAACCCTAACCCTTACGTTACCCTAACTCTAAACCCAAAGCTAACTCTAACCCTAACCCTAACCTCTAACCCTAAAACTAACCCTAACCCTAATTGTTACCCTTACCCTAACCCTAACCCTAACCTCTACCCAACCCTAAACCTAACCCTAACCCTAAACCTTACCCTAACACTTATCCTAACCCTAACCCTAACCCTAACCCTAACCCTTAACCTAACCCTAACTCTAACAGTAACCCTTACCCTAACCTAACCATAACCATAACACTTACCCTTACCCTAACCCTAACACTAACCCTAACTCTAACCCTAACCCTAACCCTTACCCTACCCTAAACCTAACGCTAACCCTAACCCCTAAGCCTAACCCTAACCCTAACCCTAACCCTTACCCTTATCCTAACCCTAACCCTAACCCTAACCCTAACACTTACCCTTACCTTAAACCCTGCCTAACCCTAACGCTAACCCTAACCCCTACCCTAACCCTAACCCTAAACCTTACCTTACCCTTACCCTAACACTAAACCTAACCTTAACCCTAACCCTAACCCTTACCCTACCCTAACCCTAACCCTAACGCTAAACCTTATCCTTACCCTACACCTAACCCTAACCCTCACCCTCACCCTAACCCTAACCCTAACACTAACACTTACCCTTACCCTAACGCTAACCCTAACCCTATCTCTAACCCTTACCCTTACCTTAACCCTAACACTAACTCTAACCCTTAACCTTACCCTAACACTAAAATTAACCCTAACCCTCACCCTAACTCTTACCCTTACCCTAAAGCTAACCCTAACCGTAACCCGAAACCTTACCCTTACCCTAAGCCTAAGCCTAACCCTAACCCTAACCCTAACCCTAAACCTAAACCTTAACCTTACCCTAAACCTAAACCTAAACTTAACCTTAACCCTAACCCTAACCCTAACCCTTACCCTTACCCTAACCCTAACACTAGCCCTAACCCTAAACCTTACCCTTACCAAAACCCTAACCCTAACACTTACCCTAAACCTAACCCAAACCCTAAGCCTAACCCTTACCCTTACCTTAACCCTAACCCTAACCCTTACCCTTACCCTAACGCTAAAACTAACCCTAATCCTCACCCTATCCCTTACACTTACCCTAACCTTAACCCCATCCCTAAACCTAACCCTAACCATAACCCTAACCCTTACCCTTACCCTAAACCTAACCCTAAACCTAACCCAAACCCTAAACCTAACTTTTACCCTAACCCTAACCCTCATCCTAACTCTAACCCTTACCTTACCCTAACCCTAACCCTAACCCTAAACCTAACCCTTACCCTAAACCTAACCCTAAACCTAACCCTAACCCTAACCCTTACCCTTAACTTAACCCTAACCCTAACCCTAACACGTACCCTTACCCTAACGGTAACCATAACCGTAACCCTAAACATTACCCTTACCCTAAACCTAAGCCTAACCCTAACCCTAACCCTAACCCTAAACCTTAAACTTAGCCTAACCCTAACCCTAAACTTAACCTTATCCCTAACCCTAACCCTAACCCTTACCCTTACCGTAACCCTAAACCTAGCCCTAACCCTAAACCTTACCCTTACCCTAAACGTAACCCTAACCCTTACCCTAAACCTAACCCTAACCCTAAGCCTAACTGTTACCATTACTTTAACCCTAACCTCAACCCTAACACTTACCCTTACCCTAACGCTAACCCTAACCCAAACCGTAAACTTTACCCTAAACCTAACCCTAACCCTAACCCTAACCCTTACCCTAACCCTAACCCTAACCCTAACCCTAACCGTTACCCTTATCCTAGCCCTAACCCTAACCCTAAACATTATCCTTACCCTAAACCTAATCCTAACCCTTACCCTAAACCTAATACTATCCCTAACCCTTACCCTTACCTTAACCCTAACATTAATCCTAACCCGTACGCTTACCCTAACGCTAACACTAACCCTAACCCTAACCCTAACCCTTACCCTTACCCTAAACCTAACCCTAACCTTAACCCCAACCCTAAACCTAACCCTAACCGTAACCCTAACCCTTACTCTTACCCTAAGCCTAACCGTAAACCTAAACCTAACCCTAACCCTAACCCTTATCCTTACCCTAACCCTAACCCTAATCCTATCCCTAAACTTAAATGTAACCCTAACCCTAACCCTTATCTTTACCCTTACCCTAATCCTAACCCTAACCCTAACCCTAAACCTAACCCTAAACCTAACCCTTACCCTTAAACTAACCCTAACCCTAACACTAACCGTAACCCCTAAGCCTAACCCTAAACATAACGCTAACCTTTACCCTTATCCTAACCCTAAACCTAACCCTAAACCTAACACTTACCCTTACCCTAACCCTAAACCTAAACTTAACCCTAACCTTAACCCTAACCCTTTCTCTTACCCTAAACCTAAACCGAAGCCTAACCCTAACCCTAACCCTAAACCTTACACTAATCCTAACCCTAACCCTACCCTTACCCTAAACCTAACCCTAACCCTCACCCTTACCTTAACGCTAACTCTAACCCTAACACTTACCCTTACCCTAACGCTAACCGTAACCGTAACCCTAACCCTAACCCTAACCCTAACACATATCCTTACCCTAACTCTAACCCTAACAGTAACCCTAACCCTAACTGTAACCCTAACCCTAACCCTAACCCTTACCCTTACCCCTACCCAAACCCTAAACCTAATCCTAACCCTAACCTTAACCCTTATCCTACCCCTAACCCTAATCCTAACACTTAACCTAACCATAACCTCAACCTTAACCCTAACCCTAACCCTAACACTTATCCTTACCGTAAACCTAACCCTCACCCTAATCCTTACCCTAACCCTAACCCTTACCCTTATCCTAGCCCTAACCCTAACCCTAAACATTATCCTTACCCTAAACCTAACCCTAACCCTTACCCTAAACCTAATACTATCCCTAACCCTTACCCTTACCTTAACCCTAGCATTAATCCTAACCCGTACGCTTACCCTAACGCTAACACTAACCCTAACCCTAACCCTAAACCTTACCCTTACCCTAAACCTAACCCTAACCTTAACCCCAACCCTAAACCTAACCCTAACCGTAACCCTAACCCTTACTCTTACCCTAAGCCTAACCCTAAACCTAAACCTAACCCTAACCCTAACCCTTATCCTTACCCTAACCCTAACCCTAATCCTATCCCTAAACTTAAATGTAACCCTAACCCTAACCCTTATCTTTACCCTTACCCTAATCCTAACCTTAACCCTAACCCTAAACCTAACCCTAACCTTAACCCTAACCCTTATCCTTACCCTAACCATAACACTAACCCTAACCCTAACGGTAAACCTAACCCTAAACCTAACCCTTACCCTTAAACTAACCCTAACCCTAACACTAACCGTAACCCCTAAGCCTAACCCTAAACATAACGCTAACCCTTACCCTTATCCTAACCCTAAACCTAACCCTAAACCTAACACTTACCCTTACCCTAACCCTAAACCTAAACTTAACCCTAACCTTAACCCTAACCCTTTCTCTTACCCTAAACCTAAACCGAAGCCTAACCCTAACCCTAACCCTAAACCTTACACTAATCCTAACCCTAACCCTACCCTTACCCTAAACCTAACCCTAACCCTCACCCGTACCTTAACGCTAACTCTAACCCTAACACTTACCCTTACCCTAACGCTAACCGTAACCCTAACCCTAACCCTAACCCTAACCCTAACACATATCCTTACCCTAACTCTAACCCTAACAGTAACCCTAACCCTAACTGTAACCCTAACCCTAACCCTAACCCTTACTCTTACCCCTACCCAAACCCTAAACCTAATCCTAACCCTAACCTTAACCCTTATCCTACCCCTAACCCTAATCCTAACACTTAACCTAACCATAACCTCAAACTTAACCCTAACCCTAACCCTAACACTTATCCTTACCGTAAACCTAATCCTAACCCTAACCCTTACCCTAACCCTAACACTTACCCTAACCCTAACCTCAACCTTAACCCTAACTCTAACCCTAAACCTAATCCTTACCCTTACCCTAACCCTAACCATAAAACTAACCCTAACCCTAATCCTAACCCTTACCCTTACCCTTACCCTTACCCTAAACCTAACCCTAAACCTAAACCTAACCCTAACACTAACCCCTAACCCTAAAACTAAATCTAATCCTAACCCTAACCCGTAATCCTAACCTAACCCTAAACCTAACCCTAACCCTTATCCTAACCCTAACCCTAACCCTAACACTTACCCTTACCTTAAACCCTGCCATAACCCTAACGCTAACCCTAACCCTTACCCTAAACCTAACCCTAAAACTTACCCTTACCCTTACCGTAACACTAAACCTAACCTTAACCCTAACCCTAACCCTAACCCTTACCCTTATCCAAACCCTGACCCTAACCCTAACCCTAAACCTTACCCTTAACCTAAACCTAACCCTAACCCTTACTCTAAACCTAACCCTAACCCTATCCCATACCCTTACCTTAACCCTAACCGTAACCCTAACCCTTACCCTTTCCCTAACCCAACCCTAACCTTAACCCCAAACCTAAACCTAATCCTAACCGAAACCCTAACCCTTACCCTTACCCTAAACCAAACCCTAAACCTAACCATAAACCTAACCCTTACCCTAACCCTAACCCTAATCCTAACCCTAACCCTTACCGTACCCTCACCCTAACCCTAACCCAAACCTAACCCTAAACCTAATCCTGACCATAACCCTTACCATTACCCTCACCCTAACCCTAACCCTAAACCTAACCATAACCCTAATCTTAACCCTAACCATTAGCATTACCCCACCCTAACCCTAACATGAACCCTAACCCTAACCCTACCCCTAACTGTAACCTTAACCATAAACTTTATCCTACCCTAACCCTAACACAAACCCTAACCATAAATGTAACCCTAACCCTAAACCTAACCCTTACCCTTACCCTAATCCTAACCCTAACCCTAACCGTAACCCCTAAGCCTAACCTTTACCCTATCGCTAACCCTTACCCTTATCCTAACCCTAACCCTAATCCTAACCCTAACACTTTCCCTTACCCTAACCCTAAACCTAACCTTAACCATAACCCTAACCCTAAACCTTACCTTTACCCTAACCCTAACTTTAACCCTAACCCTAAACCTTACACTTACCCTAAACCTAACCCTAAACCATACCCTAAAACTAACCCTAACCCTAACCCTAACCCTTACCCTTACCTTAACACTAACTCTAACCTTAACACTTACCCTTACCCTAATGCTAACCCTAACCCTAACCCTAATCCTAACACATATCCTTACCCTAACCCTAACCCTAACCCTAACCCTAACTCTAACCCTAACAATTATCCTTACCCTAACCCTACCCTAACCCTAACCCTAACCCTAACCCTTACCCTAACCATAACCCTAAACCTAACCCTAACCCTTACCTTACCCTCACTCTAACCATTGCCTTAACCCTAACACGAACCCTAACGCTAACCCTAACCTTAACCCTAACCCTTATCCTTACCATAACCCAAACACTAACCCTAACCCTAACCCTAAAACTAAACCTAACCCTAAACCTAACCCTTACTCTTACTCTCACCCTAACCCTAACCCTAACCCTAATCGTAACACCTAAGCCTAAGCCTAACCCTAACCCGAACCCTTAACCTTACCCTAACCCTAAACCTAACATTAAACCTAACGCTAACCGTAAACCTTACCCTTACACAAACCCTAACCCTAAACCTTACCCTTACCCTAAACCTAACCCTTACCCTAACCCTAACCCTAACATATATCCTTACCCTAAACCTAACCCTAACCCTAACAGTAACCCTAACCCTAACCCTAATCCTCACCCTAACCCTAACCCTTACCCTTACCCTAACCCTAACCCTAACCCTAACCCTAACCCAAACCCTTATCCTAACCCTAACCCTTAACCTAACCTTAAACTAATCCTAACCACTAACCCTAACCTTTACCCTAACCCTATCCCTAACCTTAACCCTTACCCTTACCCTAACCCTAACCCTAACTCTAACCCTAACCATAGCCCTAACCGTAACATTTACCCTAACCCTTACTCTAACCCTAACCCTAATCTCAACCTTAACCCTAAACCTAACCCTAACCCTAACCCTTACCCTTACCCTAAACCTAACCCTAACCCTAACCCTAACCCTCACCCTAAATCTTACTCTAAGCCTAACCCTTACCTTAACACTAATCGAAACCCTAACCTCAAACTTAACCATAACCCTAAACCTAAACCTAACCATTACCCTTACCCTAACCCTAACCCTAACCCTAACCCTAAACCTACCCCTAACCCTAACCCTAACCCTTACCCTTACCCTTACCTTAACCCTAACCCTAACCCTAAAACTTACCCTTACCCTAACGCTAACCCCAACACTAACCCTAACCCTAACCCTTACCCTAAACCTAATCCTAACCCTAACCCTAACCCTTACCCTTATCCTAACCCTAACCCTATTCCTAAACCTTACCCTTACCCTAACCCTAACCTGAACCCTTACCCTAAACATAACCCTATCCATAACCCTTACCCTTACCTTAACCCTAACCCTAACCCTAACCCTAACCCTTACGCTTACCTAATGCTAACACTAACCCTAACACTAACCCTAACCCTTACACTTATCCTAACCCTAACCCTAAACTTAACCCCAAACCTAAACCTAAAATTAACCGTATCCCTAAACCTTACCCTTACCCTAACCCTAACCCTAAACCTAACCCTAACCCTAACCCTAACCCTTATCCTTACCTTATCCCTAACCCTAACCCTAACCCTAACCCTACCCCTAAACCTAACCGTAACCCTAACATTAACCCTAACCCTAACCCTAAACCTAACCCTAACCTTAACCCTAACCCTTATCCTTACCTAACCCTAACACTAACACTAACCCTAAAGGTAACCCTAACCCTAAACCTAACCCTTACCCTTACCCTAACCCTAACCCTAACATTAATGGTAACCCCTAAGCCTAACCGTAACCCTAACCCTAAACCTAACACTTACCCTAACCCTAACCCTAACCCTAACCCTTACCCTTATCCTAACCCTAACCCTAACCCTAAACCTAACACTTACCCTTACCCTAACCCTAAACCTTACCTTAACCCTAACCTTAACCCTAACCCTTACTCTTACCCTAACCCTAACACTAAGCCTAACCCTAACCGTAACCCTAAACCTTACAGTTATCCTAACCCTCACCCTACCCTTACCCTAAACCTAACCCTAACCCTAACCCTAACCCCAACCCTTACTCCTACCTTAACGCTAACTCTATCCTAACACATTTACCCTAATGCTAACCGTATCTGTAACCCTAACCCTAACCTTAACACATATCCTTACCCTAACCCTAACCCTAACACTAACCCTAACCCTAACTGTAACCCTAACCCTAACCCTAACCCTTACCCTTACCCTTACCCTAACCCTAAACCTAATCCTAACCCTTATCCTAACCCTAACCCTAATCCTAACCCTTAATCTAACCCTATCCTCAACCTTAACCCTAACCCTAACCTAACACTTATCCTTACCATAAACCTAACCCTAACCGTAAACCTAACCTTAACCCTTACCCTTACCCTAACCCTAACACTAACCCTAACCCTTACCCTAACCCTAACACTAACCCTAACCCTTACCCTAAACCCTAAAACTTACCCTAACACTAAACCTAACCCTAACCCCTAACCCTAACCTTTAACCTAACCCTAACCCTAACCCTGACAGTAAACCTTACTCTTACCCTAACCCTAACCCTTACCCTTACCCTAATCCTAACCCTAAAACTAACACTAACCCTAACTGTAACCCTAACACTAACCCTTACCCTACCATAAACCTAACCCTAACCCTAACCCCTAAGCCTAAACCTAACCCTAACAGTAACCCTTACCCTTATCCTAACCCTAACCCTAACCCTAACCCTATCACTTACCCTTGCCCTAAACCCTGCCCTACCCTAACGCTAACCCTCACCCTTACCCTAATCTTCACCCTAAACCTTACCCTTACCCTTACCCTAACACTAAACCTAAATTAACCCTAACCCTAACCATTACCCCTACCCTAACCCTAACCCTAACCCTAAATATTACACTTAACTTAAACCTAATCCTAACCCTTACCCTAACCCTAACGCTAACCCTAACCCTTACCCTTACCTTAACCCTAACCCTAACCCTAACCCTAACCCTTACCCTTACCCTAACGCTAAAACTAATCCTAACCCTCACCCTAACCATTACCCTTACCCTAACCTTAACCCCAACCCTAAACCTAACCCTAACCGTAACCCTAACCCTTACACTAACCCTAACCCTAAACCTCACGCTAACCCTAAACCTAAACTTTACCCTAACCCTAACCCTAATCCTAACTCTAACCCTTACCTTACCGTAACCCTAACCCTAAACCTAACCCTAACCCTAACATTACACTTAAACTTACACTAACACTAAGCCTAACACTAACCCTAAAACTTAACCTTAGCCTAACACTAACCCTAAACTTAACCTTAACCCTAACCCTAACCCTAACCCTTACCCTTACCCTAACACTAACCCTAACCCTAAATCTTACCCTTACCCTACCCTTACCCTCACCCTAACCCTTACCCTAAACCTAACCTAACCCTAACCATAACCCTTACGCATACCTTAACCCTAACCCTAACCCTAACACTTACCCTTACCCTAATGCTAACCCTAACCCTAACCCTAAACCCTAAACCTAACCCTAACCCTAACCCTAACCCTTACCCTTATCCTAACCCTAAAACTAACCCTAAACCTTACCCTTACCCTAAACCTAACCGTAACACTTACCCTAAAACTAACCCTATCCCTAAGCCTTAACTTTACCTTAACCCTAACCCTAACCCTAACTCTTACCCTAACCCTAACCTTAACCCCAACCCTAAACCTAACCCTAACCGTAACCCTAACCCTTACCCTTACCCTAACCCTAACCCTAAACCTAACCCTAACCCTAACCCTTATCCTTACGCTAACCCTAACCATAATCCTAACCCTAACCCTAAATCTAACCCTAACGCTTACATTACCCTCACCCTAACCCTAACCTTAACCCTAACCCTAACCCTAAACCTAACCCTAATCTTAACCCTAAACCTTATCCTTACCCTAACCCTAACACTAACCCTAATCCTAAAGGTAACCCTAAACCTAAGCCTAACCCTTACCCTTACCCTAACCCTAAAGCTAAACCTTAACCTTAGCCTAACCCTAACCCTAAACTTAAACTTAACCCTAAACCTAACCCTAACCCTTACACTTACCCTAACCCTAACACTAGCCCTAACCCTAAACCTTACCCTTACCTTAACCCTAACCCTAACCCTAACCCTTACCCTTACCCTAAACTTAACGCCAACCCTAAACCTAACCCTAACCATAACCCTAGCCCTTACCCTTACCCTAACCCTAACCCTAAACCTAACCCAAACCCTAAACCTAACCTTTACCCTAACCCTAACCCTAATCCTAACTCTAACCCTTACCTTACCCTAACCCTAACCCTAACCCTAAACCTAACGCTTACCCTAAACCTAACCCTA
The DNA here is from genome assembly GCA_024803745.1 of Megascapheus bottae. Taxonomy (NCBI): domain Eukaryota; kingdom Metazoa; phylum Chordata; class Mammalia; order Rodentia; family Geomyidae; genus Megascapheus; species Megascapheus bottae. Next base: position 34,038 of record JANJXV010000932.1, on the reverse strand, counting down.
AACATAAACCTAATACTAACCCTTACCCTTAACTTAATCCTAACCCTAACCCTAACTCTTACCCTTACCCTAACGCTAACCATAACCGTAACCCTAAACTTTACCCTTACCCTAACCCTAAGCTAACCCTAACCCTAACCCTAACCCTAAACCTAAACCTTAACCTTAGCCTAACCCTAACCCTAAACTTAACCTTAACCCTAACCCTAACCCTAACCCTTACCCTTACCGTAACACTAAACCTAGCCCTAACCCTAAACCTTACCCTTACCCTAACCGTAACCCTAACCCTTACCCTAAACCTAACCCTAACCCTAAGCCTATCCGTTACCATTACCTTAACCCTAACCCCAACCCTAACACTTACCCTTACCCTAACGCTAACCCTAACCCTAACCTTTACCCTAAACCTAACCCTAACCCTAACCCTAACTCTTACCCTAAACCGACCCTAACCCTAACCCTAACCCTTACCCTTACCTAGCCCTAACCCTAACCCTAAACCTTACCCTTACCCTAAACCTAACCCTAACCCTTACCCTAAACCTAACACTATCCCTAACCCTTACCCTTACCTTAACCCTAACATTTATCCTAACCCTTACACTTACCCTAACGCTAACACTAACCCTAACCCTAACCCTTACCCTTACACTAAATCTAACCCTAACCTTAACCCCAACCCTAAACCTAACCCTAACTGTAACCCTAAACCTTACTCTTACCCTAAGCCTAACCCTAAACCTAACCCTAACCCTTATCCTTAGCCTAACCCTAACCCTAATCCTAGCCCTAAACCTAAATATAACCCTAACCCTAACCCTTACCTTTACCCTTACCCTAATCCTAACCTTAACCCTAACCCTAAACCTAAACCTAACCCTAACCTTAACCGTAACCCTTATCCTTACCCTAACCATAACACTAACCCTAACCCTAAAGGTAAACGTAACCCTAAACCTAACCCTTACCCTTAAACTAACCCTAACCCTAACACTAACCGTAACCCCTAAGCCTAACCCTAAACATAACGCTAACCCTTACCCTAAACCTAACCCTAAACCTAACACTTACCCTTACCCTAACCCTAAACCTAAACTTAACCCTAACCTTAAACCTAACCCTTTCTCTTACCCTAACTCTAAACCGAAGCCTAACCCTAACCCTAACCCTAAACCTTACACTAATCCTAACCCTAACCCTACCCTTACCCTAAACCTAACCCTAACCCTCACACTTACCTTAACGCTAACTCTAACCCTAACACTTACCCTTACCCTAACGCTAACCGTAACCCTAACCCTAACCCTAACCCTAACACATATCCTTACCCTAACTCTAACCCTAACAGTAACCCTAACCCTAACTGTAACCATAACCCTAACCCTAACCCTTACCCTTACCCCTACCCAAACCCTAAACCTAATCCTAACCCTAACCTTAACCCTTATCCTACCCCTAACCCTAATTCTAACACTTAACCTAACCATAACCCTAACCCTAACACTTACCCTAACCCTAATCCTAACCCTTACTCTAACACTAACCTCAACCTTAACCCTAACCATAACACTTATCCTTACTGTAAACCTAACCCTAACCCTAACCCTTATCCTAACCCTAACACTTACCCTAACCCTAACCTCAACCTTAACCCTAACCCTAACCCTAAACCTAATGCTTACCCTTACCCTAACCCTAACCCTAAAACTAACCCTAACCCTAACCCTAAACCTTACCCTTACCCTTACCCTAACGCTAAACCTAAACCTAAACCTAACCCTAACCCTAACCCCTAACCCTAAAACTAACCCTAATCCTAACCCTAACCAGTAAGCCTAACCTAACCCTAAACCTAACCCTAACCCTTATCCTAACCCTAACCCTGCCCTACCCTAACGCTAACCCTAACCCTTACCCTAAACCTAACCCTAAAACTTACCCTTACCCTTACCGTAACACTAAACCTAACCCTAAACCTAACCCTATCCCTTACCCTTATCCAAACCCTGACCCTAAACCTAACCCTAAACCTTACCCTTAACCTAAACCTAACCCTAACCCTTACCCTAAAACTAACCCTAACCCTATCCCATACCCTTACCTTAACCCTAACCGTAACCCTAACCCTTACCCTTTCCCTAACCCTAACCCTAACCTTAACCCCAACCCTAAACCTAATCCTAACTGAAACCCTAACCCTTACCCTTACCCTAAACCAAACCCTAAACCTAACCCTAACCCTAACCCTTATCCTAACCATAAACCTAATCCTAACCCTAACCCTTACGATACCCTCACCCTAACCCTAACCCAAACCTAACCCTAAACCTAATCCTGACCATAACCCTTACCATTACACTCACCCTAACCCTAACCCTAAACCTAACCATAAACCTAATCCTAACCCTAACCATTACCATTACCCCACCCTAACCCTAACATGAACCCTAACCCTAACCCTACCCCTAACTGTAACCTTAACCCTAAACCTTATCCTACCCTAACCCTAACACAAACCCTAACCGTAAACGTAACCCTAACCCTAAACCTAACCCTTACCCTTACCCTAACCCTAAACGTAACCCCTAAGCCTAACCTTTACCCTATCGCTAACCCTTACACTTATCCTAAGCCTAACCCTAATCCTAACCCTAACCCTTTCCCTTACCCTAACCCTAAACCTAACCTTAAACATAACCCTAACGCTAAACCTTACCCTTACCCTAACCCTAACCTTAACCCTAACCCTAAACCTTACACTTACCCTAACCCTAACCCTAAACCGTACCCTAAAACTAACCCTAACCCTAACCCTAACCCTTACCCTTACCTTAACCCTAACTCTAACCCTAACACTTACCTTTCCCTAACGCTAACCCTAACCCTAACCCTAACCCTAACCCTAACACATATCCTTACCCTAACCCTAACCCTAACCGTAACCCTAATTCTAACCCTAACAATTATAATTACCCTAACCCTACCGTAACCCTAACCCTAACCCTAACCCTTACCCTAACCATAACCCGAAACCTAACCCTAACCCTTACCCTTACCCTCACCCTAACCATTGCCTTAACCCTAACCCGAACCCTAACGCTAACCCTAAACTTAACCCTAATCCTTATCCTTACCATAACCCGAACACTAACCCTAACCCTAACCCTAAAACTAAACCTAAACCTAAACCTAACCATATCCCTAACCCTAACCCGAACCCTAATCGTAACACCTAAGCCTAAGGCTAACCCTAACCCTTAACCTTACCCTAACCCTAAACCTAACATTAAACCTAACGCTAACCCTAAACCTTACCCTTACACAAACCCTAACCCTAAACCTTACCCTTACCCTAAACCTAACCCTTACCCTAACCCTAACCCTAACCCTAACATATATCCTTACCCTACCCCTAACCCTAACCCTAACAGTAACCCTAACCCTAACCCTAATCCTCACCCTAACCCTAACCCTTACCCTTACCCTAACCCTAACCCTAACCCTAACCCAAACCCTTATCCTAAGCCTAACCCTAACCCTAACCCTTAACCTAACCTTAAACTAATCCTAACCACTAACACTAACCTTTACCCTAACCCTATCCCTAACCTTAACCTTACCCTTACCCTAACTATAAACCTAACTCTAACCCTAACCATAACCCTAACCCTAACATTTACCCTAACCCTAATCCTAACCCTTACTCTAAACTTAACCCTAATCTCAACCTTAACCCTGAATCTAACCCTAACCCTAACCCTTACCCTTACCCTAAACCTAACCCTAACCCTAACACTAACCCTCACCCTAACCCTTACTCTAAGCCTAACCCTTACGCTAAAACTAATCGAAACCCTAACCTCAAACTTAACCATAACCCTAAACCTAAACCTAGCCATTACCCTTACCCTAACCCTAACCCTAAACCTAACCGTAACCCTAACCCTAACCCTTACCCTTACCCTAACTCTAACCCCAAAGCTAACCCTAACCCTAACCCTAAAACCTAACCCTAAAACTAACCCTAACCCTAACCCTAACACTTACCCTTACCCTAACCCTAACCCTAACCTTTACCCCAACCCTAACCCTAACCCTAACCCTTACCCTAACACTTATCCTAACCCTAAGCCTAACACTAACCCTAACACTTACCCTAACCCTAACCCTAAATCTAACAATAACCATTACCCTAACCCTAACCCTAACACTTGCCATTAGCCTAACCCTAATCCTAACTCTTACCCTTACCCTAACCCTAACCCTAACCCTAACCCTAACCCTAACCCTAACCCTAACCCTAACCTAACCCTTACCCTTACTCTAACCCTAACCTTAACCCTAACCCTAATCGTAACCTCTAAGCCTAAGCCTAACCCTAACCCTAACCCTTAACCTTACCCTAACCCTAAACCTAACATTAACCCTAACGGTAACCCTAAAACTTACCCTTACCCAAACCCTAACCCTAAACCTTACCCTTACCCTAAACCTAAACTTTACACTAACCCTAACCCTAACCCTAACATATATCCTTAACCTAACCCTAACCCTAATTCTAACAGTAACCCTAACCCTAACCCTAATCCTCACCCTAACCCTAACCCTTACCCTTACCCTAACCCTAACCCTAACCCTAACCCAAACCCTTATCCTAACCCTAACTCTAACTCTAACCCTTAACGTAACCCTAATATTAATCCTAACCACTAACCCTAAACCTTACCCTAACCCTATATCTAACCTTAATCCTTACTCTTACCCTAACCCTAACCCTAAATCTAACCGTAACCACAACCCTAACATTTACCCTAACCCTAACCTAACCCTTACTCTAACCCTAACCCTAATCTCAACCTTAACCCTAAACCTAACCCTAACACTTACCCTTACCCTAAACCTAACCCTAACCCTAACCCTAACCCTCACCCTAACCCTAACTCTAACCCTAACCCTTACCCTATCACTAATCGAAACCCTAACCTCAAACTTAACCATAACCCTAAACCTAAACCTAACCATTACCCTCACCCTAACCCTAACCCTAACCCTAACCCTAACCCTAAATCTAACCCTAACCCTTACCCTTACCCTAACTCTAAACCCATAGCTAACCCTAACCCTAACCCTAAAACCTAACCCTAAAACTAACCCGAACCCTAACCTTAAACCTTACCCTTACCCTAACCCTAACCCTAACCTTTACCCCAACCCTAAACCTAACCCTAACCCTTACCCTAACACTTATCCAAGCCCTATCCCTAACCCTAACCCTAACACTTACCCTTAACCTAACCCTAACCCTAACACTTGCCATTACCCTAACCGTAACACTAACTCTAACCCTTACCCTAACCCTAACCCTAACCCTTACCCTAACACTAAACTTAACCCTAACCGCTAACCCTAACCCTTAACCTAACAGTAACCCTAACCCTGACCCTAAACCTTACCCTTACCCTAACCCTAACCCTTACACTTACCCTAAACCTAACCCTAAACCTAACACTAACCCTAACTCTAACCCTAACCCTAACCCTTACCCTACCCTAAACCTAAACCTAACCCTAACCCTAACTCCTAAGCCTAACCCTAACCCTAACCGTAACCCTTACCCTTATCCTAACCCTAACCCTAACTCTAACCCTAACCCTAAAACTTACCCTTACCCTAAACCCTGCCCTAACCCTAACGCTAACCTTAACCCTTACCCTAACCCTAACCCTAACCCTAAACCTTACCCTTACCCGTACGCTAACACTAAACCTAACCTTATCCTAAACCTAACCCTAACCCTAAACCTAAGCTTTGCCATAACCCTAACCCTAATCCTAACTCTAACCCTTACCTTACCCTAACCCTGACACTAACCCTAAACCTCACCCTAAACCTAACCTTACCTCTAACCCTTACCCTTACCCTTAGCCTAACCCTAACACTAAACTTAACCTTAACCCTAACCCTTACCTAACCCTAACCCTTACCTAACCCTTACCCTAACCCTAACCCTAACCCTTCCCTTACCCTAACCCTAACTCTAACCCTAACCCTAAACCTTACCCTTACCCTAACCCCAAACCTAACATTAACCCTTACCCTAAACCTAACCCTAACCCTAACCCTAACCCTAACCCTAACCCTTACCCTAACCCTTACACTAAACCTAACGCTAACCCTAACCCAAACAGTAACTCTAAACCTAACACATAACCTTACCCTAACCCTAACCCTAAACATAACCATAACCCTAACCCTAATCCTAAACCTAACCCTAAACCTTACCCTTTCCCTCACCCTAACCCTAACCTTAAATCTAACCCTAACTCTAACCCTAACACTAAACTTAACCCTAACCCTTATCCTTACCGTAACCTAAACCTAACCGTAACCCTAAAATTAACCCTTACCTTTACCAAAACGCAAACCCTAACCCTAACCCTAATCCTTACCCTTACCCTAAGCCTAACCCTAAACTTAACCCTAAGCCTTACCCTTAACCTAACCCTAACACTAACCCAAAACCTAACCCTAACCCTAACCCTAACTCTTACCCTTACCCTAACCCTAACCCTAACCCTAAATCTAACACTTAACCATACCCTAACCCTAACCCTAATCCTTACCCTTACCCTAAGCCTAACACTTGCCCTTACCCTAATCCTAACCCTAAACCTCAAACTAACCCTAACCCTAACCCCTAACCCTAACCCTAACCCAAACCTTTACCCTTACCCTAACCCAAACCCTAACCCTAACCCTAACACTTACCCTTACTCTAACCCTAACCCTAACCGAACCATAACCCTAAACCTAACCCTAAAACTAACCGAAACCCTAATCCTAACCCTAACCCTTACCCTAACCCTTACCTTAACCCCAACACTACACCTAACCCTAACCCTAACCCTAACCCTTACCCTTACCCTAACACTAACCCTATCCCTAACCCTAACCATAACCCTGACCCTTAGCCTAACTCTAACCCTACACCTAACCCTAACCTTAAACCTAACACTAATCCTAACCTAACCCTAACCCTTACCATAACACTAACCCTAACACTTATCCTAAACCTAACCCTAACCCTAACCCTAACCCTAACACTTACCCTAACACGAACCCTAACCCAAACCCTTACCCTTACCCTAACCCTAACCCTAACACTTACCCAACCCTAACCCCTAACCCTAACCATTAACCTAACCCTAACCATAACCCTAACCCTAACCCTTACCATTAGCCTAACCCTAATCCTAAACCTAACCCTAACCCTAATCCTAAACTTAACCCTAACCCTAACCCTTGCCCTTACCCTAACCCTAACAATAAACTTAACACTAACTCTAACCCTAACCCTAACCCTAACGCTAACCCTTACCCTTACCCTAACCCTAACACTAAACCTCACCCTAACCCTAACCATAACCCTAACCCTAACACTGAATCTAACCCTAACCCTTACAATAACCAAAACCCTAAACCTAACCCTAATCCTTAGCATTCCACAACCCTAACTCTAACCCTAACACTTACCCTTACCCTAACCCTAAACCTAACACTGAATCTAACCCTAACCCTAAACCTAAACCTTACCCTAATCCTAAACCTAACCCATAACCCTAAACCTAACCCTTACCTTTACCGTTACCCTAGCCCTAACCCTAACCCTAACCCTAACCAGAACACTTACCCTAACCCTAACCCTAACACTTACCCTTACCCTAACCCTAACGCTAAACCTAACCCTTACCCTAATCCTAACCCTAACCTTTACCCTAACCCTAATACTAATCCTAACCCAACCCCCAACCCCAACCCTTAACATAAACCGAACCCGAAACCTAACCATAACCATTACCCTTACCCTAACCCTAAACCTAACTCTAACCCTAACCCTAACTTTAACCCTAAACCTAACCCTAACCCTAACCCTTACCCTTACCCTAAACCTAACCCTAAACCTAACACTAAACCTAAACCTAAAGCTAACCTTAACCCTAAAACTAACCCTAACCCTTGCCCTTACCCTAACCCTACCCTAACCCTAAACCTTACTCTAACCCTAACCCTAAACCTAACCCTTACACTTACCCTAACCCTAAACCTAACCCTAACCCTAACCCCTAACCCTAACCCTAAACCTACCCCTTACCCTAACCCTAACCCTAACCCTAACCAGAACACTTACCCTAACCCTAACTCTAACCCTTACCCTTACCCTAACCCTAACTCTAACCCTAACTCTTACCCTAATCCTAACCCTAACCCTTACCCTAACCCTAACACAAATCCTAACCCAACCTCTAATCCTAACCCTTAACATAAACCGAACCCGAAACCTAACCCTTACCCTTACCCTTACCCTAACCCTAAACCTAACTCTAACCCTAACCCTAACCTTAACCCTAACCCTAACCCTAACCCTAAACCTAACCCTTACCCTTACCCTAAACCTAACCCTAAACCTAACACTAAACCTAACCCTAACCCTAACCTTACCCCTAACCCTAACCCTAACCCTTGCCCTTACCCTAACCCTACCCTAACCCTAAACCTTACTCTAACCCTAACCCTAAACCTAACCCTTACACTTACCCTAACCCTAAACCTAACCCTAACCCTAACCCCTAACCCTAACCCTAACCCTAAACCTAAACCTAACCCTTACCCTAACCCTAAACCTAACACTAACCCTTCCCCTAACCCTAACCCTTACCCTTACCCTAACACTAAACCGAACATTAACCCTAACCCTAACCCTAACCCTTACCCTTACCCTAACCCTAATCCTAACCCTAAAACTTACCCTTACACTAAACCTAACCCTAACCTTTCCATAAACCTAACCCTAACCCTAACCCTAAACCTTACCCTTACCTTAACCCTAACCCTAAACTTAAAACTTACCCTTACCCTAACAGTTACCCTAACCCTAAACCTAACCCTTACTTTTACCCTTACCCTAACCCTAATCCTAACCTTAATCCCAACCCTAAACCTTAACCTAACCCTAACACTAAACTTTACCCTAACCCTAACCCTAACCATTACCCTTACCCTAACCCTAACCCTAAACTTAACCCATACCCTAAACCTAACCCTAAATCTAACCATTAACCTAAAACTTACCCTAACCCTAACCATAACACTAACTATTACCCTTACCCTAATCCTAAACCTAACCCTAAACCTAACCCTAATCCTAACCCTAACCCTTACCCTAACCCTCGCACTAACCCTAACCCTAACCCCTAACCCTAACCCTTAATATAACCCTAACCCTAACCATAACCCTTACCATTACCTTAACCCTAAACCTTACCGTAACCCTAACCCTAACCCTTACCCTAATCCTAACCCTAACCCTAACCCTAAACTTAACCCTAACCCTAACCCTAACCCTAACCCTTACCTTACCCTAAACCTAATCCTAAACCTATCCCTAAACCTAACACTAACCCTTACCTTAAACCTAACCCTAACCCTACCCCTTGCCCTTACCCTAACCCTGGCCCTAACCCTAACACTTACTCTAACCCTAACCCTAACCCTAACCCTAACCCTAACCCTAACCCTAACCCTAACCCTAAACCTAACCCTTACCCTAACCCTAAACCTAACACTAACCCTTCCCCTAACCCTAACCCTTACCCTTACCCTAACACTAAACCGAACATTAACCCTAACCCTAACCCTAACCCTTACCCTTACCCTAACCCTAATCCTAACCCTAAAACTTACCCTTACACTAAACCTAACCCTAACCTTTCCATAAACCTAACCCTAACCCTAACCCTAAACCTTACCCTTACCTTAACCCTAACCCTAAACTTAAAACTTACCCTTACCCTAACAGTTACCCTAACCCTAAACCTAACCCTTACTTTTACCCTTACCCTAACCCTAATCCTAACCTTAATCCCAACCCTAAACCTTAACCTAACCCTAACACTAAACTTTACCCTAACCCTAACCCTAACCATTACCCTTACCCTAACCCTAACCCTAAACTTAACCCATACCCTAAACCTAACCCTAAATCTAACCATTAACCTAACACTTACCCTAACCCTAACCATAACACTAACTATTACCCTTACCCTAATCCTAAACCTAACCCTAAACCTAACCCTAATCCTAACCCTAACCCTTACCCTAACCCTAGCACTAACCCTAACCCTAACCCCTAACCCTAACCCTTAATATAACCCTAACCCTAACCATAACCCTTACCATTACCTTAACCCTAAACCTTACCGTAACCCTAACCCTAACCCTTACCCTAATCCTAACCCTAACCCTAACCCTAAACTTAACCCTAACCCTAACCCTAACCCTAACCCTTACCTTACCCTAAACCTAATCCTAAACCTATCCCTAAACCTAACACTAACCCTTACCTTAAACCTAACCCTAACCCTACCCCTTGCCCTTACCCTAACCCTGGCCCTAACCCTAACACTTACTCTAACCCTAACCCTAAACCTAACCGTTACACTTACCCTAACCCTAACCCTAACCCTAACCCTAACTCTAACCCTTACCCTTACCCTAACCCTAAACCTAACTCTAACCCTAACCCTAACCTTAACCCTAACCCTAACACTAACCTTACCCTTACCCTAATCCTAACCCTAAACCTAACACTAAACCTAACCCTAACCCTAAACTTAACCCTAACCCTAAACCTAACCCTTGCCCTTACCCTAACCCTACCCTAACCCTAAACCTTACTCTAACCCTAACCCTAAACCTAACCCTTACACTTACCCTAACCCTAAACCTAACCCTTACCCTAACCCTAACCCTAACTCTATCCCTTCCCCTAACCCTAACCCTTACCCTTACCAGATCACTAAACCTAACATTAACCCTAACCCTAACCCTAACCCTTACCCTTACCCTAACCCTAATCCTAACCCTAAACCTTACCCTTACACTAAACCTAACCCTAACCTTTCCATAAACCTAACCCTAACCCTAACCCTAAACCTTACCCTTACCTTAACCATAAACCTAACCTTAAACCTTACCCTTACCCTAACAGTTACCCTAACCCTAACCCTAACCCTTACTTTTACCCTTACCCTAACCCTAATCCTAACCTTAATCCCAACCCTAAACCTTAACCTAACCCTAACACTAACCTTTACCCTAACCCTAACCCTAACCATTACCCTTACCCTAACCCTAACCCTAAACTTATCCCATACCCTAAACCTAACCCTAACCCTAACCCTTAACCTAACACTTACCCTAACCCTAACCCTAACACTAACTCTTACCCTTACCCTAAACCTAACCCTAAAACTAACCCTAACCCTAATCCTAACCCTAACCCTTACCCTAACCCTAGCACTAACCCTAATCCTAACCCCTAACCCTAACCCTTAATATAACCCTAACCCTAACCCTAACCCTAACCCTTACCCTAACCCTAACCCTAACCCTAACCCTCACCCTAAGCCTAACCCTTACCCTTACCCTAACCCTAATCGTAACCCTAAACCTTACCCTTACACTAAACCTAACCCTAACCTTTCCATAAACCTAACCCTAACCCTAACCCTAAACCTTACCCTTACCTTAACCATAAACCTAACCTTAAACCTTACCCTTACCCTAACAGTTACCCTAACCCTAACCCTAACCCTTACTTTTACCCTTACCCTAACCCTAATCCTAACCTTAATCCCAACCCTAAACCTTAACCTAACCCTAACACTAAACTTTACCCTAACCCTAACCCTAACCATTACCCTTACCCTAACCCTAACCCTAAACTTAACCCATACCCTAAACCTAACCCTACCCCTAACCCTTAACCTAACACTTACCCTAACCCTAACCCTAACACTAACTATTACCCTTACCCTAATCCTATCCCTAACCCTAACCCTTACCCTAATCCTAACCCTAACCCTTACCCTAACCCTAGCACTAACCCTAACCCTAACCCCTAACCCTAACCCTTAATATAACCCTAACCCTAACCCTAACCCCAACCCTTACCATTACCATTACCTTAACCCTAAACCTTACCGTAACCCTAACCCTAAACCTTACCCTAACCCTAACCCTAACCCTAACCCTAACCTTAACCCTAACCCTAACCCTAACCCTAACCCTTACCCTTACCCTAAACCTAATCCTAAACCTAACCCTAAACCTAACCCTAACGCTAACCTTAAACCTAACCCTAACCCTACCCCTTGCCTTACCCTAACCCTGGCCCTAACCCTAACCATTACTCTAACCCTAACCCTAAAAGTAACCGTTACACTTACCCTACCCCTAAACCTAACCCTAACCCTAACCCCTAACCCTAACCCAAACCCTAACCCTAACCCGTACCCTTATTCTAACACTAACCCTAACCCTAACACTTCCCCTTACCCTAAAATCTACTCTAACCCTAACCCTAAACCTAACCCTTATCCTAACCCTAACCATAATCCTAACCCTTCCCCTTGCCCTAATCTTAAACCTAACCCTAACCCTAAACCTAACCCTAAACCTTACCCTTACCCTCACCCTAACCCTAACCTTAAATCTAACCCTAACTCTAACCCTAACACTAAACTTAACCCTAACCCTTATCCTTACCGTAACCTAAACCTAACCGTAACCCTAAAATTAACCCTTGCCTTTACCATAACCCAAACCCTAAACCTAACCCTAATCCTTACCCTTACCCTAAGCCTAACCCTAAACTTAACCCTAAGCCTTACCCTTAACCTAACCCTAACACTAACCCAAAACCTAACCCTAACCCTAACCCTAACTCTTACCCTTACCCTAGCCCTAACCCTAACCCTAAATCTAACCCTTAACCTTACCCTAACCCTAAACCTAACCCTTACCCTTACCCTAACCCTAAACCTGACCCTAACCCTTACCCTCACCCTAATCCTAACCCTAAACCTAACCCTAACCCTAACCCTAAACCTAACTCTAACCCTAACCCTAACACTTGCCCTTACCCTAACCCTAACCCTAAACCTCACCCTAACCCTAACCCCTAACCCTAACCCTAACCCAAACCTTTACCCTTACCCTAACCCAAACCCTAACCCTAACCCTAACCAGAACACTTATCCTAACCCTAACCCTAACACTAACCCTTACCCTTGCCTTAAACCTAACCCTAACCCTAACCCTAACACATACCCTTACTCTAACCCTAACCCTAACACGAACCATAACCCTAAACCTAACCCTAAACCTAACCGTAACCCTAATCCTAACCCTTACCCTTACCCTAACACTAACCCTAACCCTAACCATAACCATAACCCTGACCCTTACCCTAACTCTAACCCTAAACCTAACCCTAACCTTAAACCTAACACTAATCCTAACCTAACCCTAACCCTTACCATAACACTAACCCTAACACTTATCCTAAACCTAACCCTAACCCTAACCCTAACACTTACACTAACACAAACCCTAACCCCAAACCTTACCCTTACCCTAACCCTAACCCTAAACCTTACCCAACCCTAACCCTAACCCCTAACCCTAACCATTAACCTAACCCTAAACCTAAACTTAACCCTAACCCTAACCCTTGCTCTTACCCTAACCCTAACAATAAACTTAACACTAACTCTAACCCTAACCCTAACGCTAATGCTAACCCTTACCCTTACCCTAACCCTAACCCTAATCCTCACCCTAACCCTAACCCTAACCCTAACCCTAACACTGAATCTAACCCTAACCCTTACAATAACCAAAACCCTAAACCTAACCCTAACCCTTAGCATTCCCCAAATCTAACTCTAACCCTAACACTTACCCTTACCCTAACCCTAACCCTAACACTGAATCTAACCCTAACCCTAAACCTAAACCTTACCCTAATCCTAAACCTAACCCATAACCCTAAACCTAACCCTTACCTTTACCGTTACCCTAGCCCTAACCCTAACCCTAACCCTAACCAGAACACTTACCCTAACCCTAAACCTAACCCTTACCCTTACCCTAACCCTAACGCTAACCCTAAACCTTACCCTAATCCTAACCCTAACCCTTACCCTAACCCTAACATTAATCCTAACCCAACCCCCAACCCTAACCCTTAACATAAACCGAACCGAAACCTAACCATAACCCTTACCCTTACCCTAACCCTAAACCTAACTATAACCCTAACCCTAACCTTAACCCTAACACTAACACTAACCCTAACCCTTACCCTTACCCTAAACCTATCCCTAAACCTAACACTAAACCTAACCATAACCCTAACCTTAACCATAAAACTAACCCTAAACCTTGCCCTTACCCTAACCCTACCCTAACCCTAAACCTTACTCTAACCCTAACCCTAAACCTAACCCTTACACTTACCCTAATCCTAAACCTAACCCAAACCCTAATCCCTAACGCTAACCCTAACTCTAAACCTAACCCTTACCCTAACCCTAACCCTAACCCTAACCAGAACACTTACCCTAACCCTAACCCTAACCCTTACCCTTACCCTAACCCTAACTCTAACCCTAACTCTTACCCTAATCCTAACCCAAACCCTTACCCTAACCCTAACACTAATCCTAAACCAACCTCTAACCCTAACCCTTAACATTAACCGAACACGAAACCTAAACCTAACCCTTACCCTTACCCTAACCCTAAACCTAACTCTAACCCTAACCCTAACCTTAACCCTAACCCTAACCCTAACCCTTACCCTTACCTGAAACCTAACCCTAAACCTAACACTAAACCTAACCCTAACCCTAACCTTAACACTAACCCTAAACCTAACCCTTACCCTTAAACTAACCCTAACCCTAACACTAACCGTAACCCCTAAGCCTAACCCTAAACATAACGCTAACCTTTACCCTTATCCTAACCCTAAACCTAACCCTAAACCTAACACTTACCCTTACCCTAACCCTAAACCTAAACTTAACCCTAACCTTAACCCTAACCCTTTCTCTTACCCTAAACCTAAACCGAAGCCTAACCCTAACCCTAACCCTAAACCTTACACTAATCCTAACCCTAACCCTACCCTTACCCTAAACCTAACCCTAACCCTCACCCTTACCTTAACGCTAACTCTAACCCTAACACTTACCCTTACCCTAACGCTAACCGTAACCGTAACCCTAACCCTAACCCTAACCCTAACACATATCCTTACCCTAACTCTAACCCTAACAGTAACCCTAACCCTAACTGTAACCCTAACCCTAACCCTAACCCTTACCCTTACCCCTACCCAAACCCTAAACCTAATCCTAACCCTAACCTTAACCCTTATCCTACCCCTAACCCTAATCCTAACACTTAACCTAACCATAACCTCAACCTTAACCCTAACCCTAACCCTAACACTTATCCTTACCGTAAACCTAACCCTCACCCTAATCCTTACCCTAACCCTAACCCTTACCCTTATCCTAGCCCTAACCCTAACCCTAAACATTATCCTTACCCTAAACCTAACCCTAACCCTTACCCTAAACCTAATACTATCCCTAACCCTTACCCTTACCTTAACCCTAGCATTAATCCTAACCCGTACGCTTACCCTAACGCTAACACTAACCCTAACCCTAACCCTAAACCTTACCCTTACCCTAAACCTAACCCTAACCTTAACCCCAACCCTAAACCTAACCCTAACCGTAACCCTAACCCTTACTCTTACCCTAAGCCTAACCCTAAACCTAAACCTAACCCTAACCCTAACCCTTATCCTTACCCTAACCCTAACCCTAATCCTATCCCTAAACTTAAATGTAACCCTAACCCTAACCCTTATCTTTACCCTTACCCTAATCCTAACCTTAACCCTAACCCTAAACCTAACCCTAACCTTAACCCTAACCCTTATCCTTACCCTAACCATAACACTAACCCTAACCCTAACGGTAAACCTAACCCTAAACCTAACCCTTACCCTTAAACTAACCCTAACCCTAACACTAACCGTAACCCCTAAGCCTAACCCTAAACATAACGCTAACCCTTACCCTTATCCTAACCCTAAACCTAACCCTAAACCTAACACTTACCCTTACCCTAACCCTAAACCTAAACTTAACCCTAACCTTAACCCTAACCCTTTCTCTTACCCTAAACCTAAACCGAAGCCTAACCCTAACCCTAACCCTAAACCTTACACTAATCCTAACCCTAACCCTACCCTTACCCTAAACCTAACCCTAACCCTCACCCGTACCTTAACGCTAACTCTAACCCTAACACTTACCCTTACCCTAACGCTAACCGTAACCCTAACCCTAACCCTAACCCTAACCCTAACACATATCCTTACCCTAACTCTAACCCTAACAGTAACCCTAACCCTAACTGTAACCCTAACCCTAACCCTAACCCTTACTCTTACCCCTACCCAAACCCTAAACCTAATCCTAACCCTAACCTTAACCCTTATCCTACCCCTAACCCTAATCCTAACACTTAACCTAACCATAACCTCAAACTTAACCCTAACCCTAACCCTAACACTTATCCTTACCGTAAACCTAATCCTAACCCTAACCCTTACCCTAACCCTAACACTTACCCTAACCCTAACCTCAACCTTAACCCTAACTCTAACCCTAAACCTAATCCTTACCCTTACCCTAACCCTAACCATAAAACTAACCCTAACCCTAATCCTAACCCTTACCCTTACCCTTACCCTTACCCTAAACCTAACCCTAAACCTAAACCTAACCCTAACACTAACCCCTAACCCTAAAACTAAATCTAATCCTAACCCTAACCCGTAATCCTAACCTAACCCTAAACCTAACCCTAACCCTTATCCTAACCCTAACCCTAACCCTAACACTTACCCTTACCTTAAACCCTGCCATAACCCTAACGCTAACCCTAACCCTTACCCTAAACCTAACCCTAAAACTTACCCTTACCCTTACCGTAACACTAAACCTAACCTTAACCCTAACCCTAACCCTAACCCTTACCCTTATCCAAACCCTGACCCTAACCCTAACCCTAAACCTTACCCTTAACCTAAACCTAACCCTAACCCTTACTCTAAACCTAACCCTAACCCTATCCCATACCCTTACCTTAACCCTAACCGTAACCCTAACCCTTACCCTTTCCCTAACCCAACCCTAACCTTAACCCCAAACCTAAACCTAATCCTAACCGAAACCCTAACCCTTACCCTTACCCTAAACCAAACCCTAAACCTAACCATAAACCTAACCCTTACCCTAACCCTAACCCTAATCCTAACCCTAACCCTTACCGTACCCTCACCCTAACCCTAACCCAAACCTAACCCTAAACCTAATCCTGACCATAACCCTTACCATTACCCTCACCCTAACCCTAACCCTAAACCTAACCATAACCCTAATCTTAACCCTAACCATTAGCATTACCCCACCCTAACCCTAACATGAACCCTAACCCTAACCCTACCCCTAACTGTAACCTTAACCATAAACTTTATCCTACCCTAACCCTAACACAAACCCTAACCATAAATGTAACCCTAACCCTAAACCTAACCCTTACCCTTACCCTAATCCTAACCCTAACCCTAACCGTAACCCCTAAGCCTAACCTTTACCCTATCGCTAACCCTTACCCTTATCCTAACCCTAACCCTAATCCTAACCCTAACACTTTCCCTTACCCTAACCCTAAACCTAACCTTAACCATAACCCTAACCCTAAACCTTACCTTTACCCTAACCCTAACTTTAACCCTAACCCTAAACCTTACACTTACCCTAAACCTAACCCTAAACCATACCCTAAAACTAACCCTAACCCTAACCCTAACCCTTACCCTTACCTTAACACTAACTCTAACCTTAACACTTACCCTTACCCTAATGCTAACCCTAACCCTAACCCTAATCCTAACACATATCCTTACCCTAACCCTAACCCTAACCCTAACCCTAACTCTAACCCTAACAATTATCCTTACCCTAACCCTACCCTAACCCTAACCCTAACCCTAACCCTTACCCTAACCATAACCCTAAACCTAACCCTAACCCTTACCTTACCCTCACTCTAACCATTGCCTTAACCCTAACACGAACCCTAACGCTAACCCTAACCTTAACCCTAACCCTTATCCTTACCATAACCCAAACACTAACCCTAACCCTAACCCTAAAACTAAACCTAACCCTAAACCTAACCCTTACTCTTACTCTCACCCTAACCCTAACCCTAACCCTAATCGTAACACCTAAGCCTAAGCCTAACCCTAACCCGAACCCTTAACCTTACCCTAACCCTAAACCTAACATTAAACCTAACGCTAACCGTAAACCTTACCCTTACACAAACCCTAACCCTAAACCTTACCCTTACCCTAAACCTAACCCTTACCCTAACCCTAACCCTAACATATATCCTTACCCTAAACCTAACCCTAACCCTAACAGTAACCCTAACCCTAACCCTAATCCTCACCCTAACCCTAACCCTTACCCTTACCCTAACCCTAACCCTAACCCTAACCCTAACCCAAACCCTTATCCTAACCCTAACCCTTAACCTAACCTTAAACTAATCCTAACCACTAACCCTAACCTTTACCCTAACCCTATCCCTAACCTTAACCCTTACCCTTACCCTAACCCTAACCCTAACTCTAACCCTAACCATAGCCCTAACCGTAACATTTACCCTAACCCTTACTCTAACCCTAACCCTAATCTCAACCTTAACCCTAAACCTAACCCTAACCCTAACCCTTACCCTTACCCTAAACCTAACCCTAACCCTAACCCTAACCCTCACCCTAAATCTTACTCTAAGCCTAACCCTTACCTTAACACTAATCGAAACCCTAACCTCAAACTTAACCATAACCCTAAACCTAAACCTAACCATTACCCTTACCCTAACCCTAACCCTAACCCTAACCCTAAACCTACCCCTAACCCTAACCCGAACCCTTACCCTTACCCTTACCTTAACCCTAACCCTAACCCTAAAACTTACCCTTACCCTAACGCTAACCCCAACACTAACCCTAACCCTAACCCTTACCCTAAACCTAATCCTAACCCTAACCCTAACCCTTACCCTTATCCTAACCCTAACCCTATTCCTAAACCTTACCCTTACCCTAACCCTAACCTGAACCCTTACCCTAAACATAACCCTATCCATAACCCTTACCCTTACCTTAACCCTAACCCTAACCCTAACCCTAACCCTTACGCTTACCTAATGCTAACACTAACCCTAACACTAACCCTAACCCTTACACTTATCCTAACCCTAACCCTAAACTTAACCCCAAACCTAAACCTAAAATTAACCGTATCCCTAAACCTTACCCTTACCCTAACCCTAACCCTAAACCTAACCCTAACCCTAACCCTAACCCTTATCCTTACCTTATCCCTAACCCTAACCCTAACCCTAACCCTACCCCTAAACCTAACCGTAACCCTAACATTAACCCTAACCCTAACCCTAAACCTAACCCTAACCTTAACCCTAACCCTTATCCTTACCTAACCCTAACACTAACACTAACCCTAAAGGTAACCCTAACCCTAAACCTAACCCTTACCCTTACCCTAACCCTAACCCTAACATTAATGGTAACCCCTAAGCCTAACCGTAACCCTAACCCTAAACCTAACACTTACCCTAACCCTAACCCTAACCCTAACCCTTACCCTTATCCTAACCCTAACCCTAACCCTAAACCTAACACTTACCCTTACCCTAACCCTAAACCTTACCTTAACCCTAACCTTAACCCTAACCCTTACTCTTACCCTAACCCTAACACTAAGCCTAACCCTAACCGTAACCCTAAACCTTACAGTTATCCTAACCCTCACCCTACCCTTACCCTAAACCTAACCCTAACCCTAACCCTAACCCCAACCCTTACTCCTACCTTAACGCTAACTCTATCCTAACACATTTACCCTAATGCTAACCGTATCTGTAACCCTAACCCTAACCTTAACACATATTCTTACCCTAACCCTAACCCTAACACTAACCCTAACCCTAACTGTAACCCTAACCCTAACCCTAACCCTTACCCTTACCCTTACCCTAACCCTAAACCTAATCCTAACCCTTATCCTAACCCTAACCCTAATCCTAACCCTTAATCTAACCCTATCCTCAACCTTAACCCTAACCCTAACCTAACACTTATCCTTACCATAAACCTAACCCTAACCGTAAACCTAACCTTAACCCTTACCCTTACCCTAACCCTAACACTAACCCTAACCCTTACCCTAACCCTAACACTAACCCTAACCCTTACCCTAAACCCTAAAACTTACCCTAACACTAAACCTAACCCTAACCCCTAACCCTAACCTTTAACCTAACCCTAACCCTAACCCTGACAGTAAACCTTACTCTTACCCTAACCCTAACCCTTACCCTTACCCTAATCCTAACCCTAAAACTAACACTAACCCTAACTGTAACCCTAACACTAACCCTTACCCTACCATAAACCTAACCCTAACCCTAACCCCTAAGCCTAAACCTAACCCTAACAGTAACCCTTACCCTTATCCTAACCCTAACCCTAACCCTAACCCTATC
The DNA here is from genome assembly GCA_024803745.1 of Megascapheus bottae. Lineage (NCBI taxonomy): Eukaryota > Metazoa > Chordata > Mammalia > Rodentia > Geomyidae > Megascapheus > Megascapheus bottae. Next base: position 13,461 of record JANJXV010000932.1, on the reverse strand, counting down.
ACTTACCCTTGCCCTAAACCCTGCCCTACCCTAACGCTAACCCTCACCCTTACCCTAATCTTCACCCTAAACCTTACCCTTACCCTTACCCTAACACTAAACCTAAATTAACCCTAACCCTAACCATTACCCTACCCTAACCCTAACCCTAACCCTAAATATTACACTTAACTTAAACCTAATCCTAACCCTTACCCTAACCCTAACGCTAACCCTAACCCTTACCCTTACCTTAACCCTAACCCTAACCCTAACCCTAACCCTTACCCTTACCCTAACGCTAAAACTAATCCTAACCCTCACCCTAACCATTACCCTTACCCTAACCTTAACCCCAACCCTAAACCTAACCCTAACCGTAACCCTAACCCTTACACTAACCCTAACCCTAAACCTCACGCTAACCCTAAACCTAAACTTTACCCTAACCCTAACCCTAATCCTAACTCTAACCCTTACCTTACCGTAACCCTAACCCTAAACCTAACCCTAACCCTAACATTACACTTAAACTTACACTAACACTAAGCCTAACACTAACCCTAAAACTTAACCTTAGCCTAACACTAACCCTAAACTTAACCTTAACCCTAACCCTAACCCTAACCCTTACCCTTACCCTAACACTAACCCTAACCCTAAATCTTACCCTTACCCTACCCTTACCCTCACCCTAACCCTTACCCTAAACCTAAACCTAACCCTAACCATAACCCTTACGCATACCTTAACCCTAACCCTAACCCTAACACTTACCCTTACCCTAATGCTAACCCTAACCCTAACCCTAAACCCTAAACCTAACCCTAACCCTAACCCTAACCCTTACCCTTATCCTAACCCTAAAACTAACCCTAAACCTTACCCTTACCCTAAACCTAACCGTAACACTTACCCTAAAACTAACCCTATCCCTAAGCCTTAACTTTACCTTAACCCTAACCCTAACCCTAACTCTTACCCTAACCCTAACCTTAACCCCAACCCTAAACCTAACCCTAACCGTAACCCTAACCCTTACCCTTACCCTAACCCTAACCCTAAACCTAACCCTAACCCTAACCCTTATCCTTACGCTAACCCTAACCATAATCCTAACCCTAACCCTAAATCTAACCCTAACGCTTACATTACCCTCACCCTAACCCTAACCTTAACCCTAACCCTAACCCTAAACCTAACCCTAATCTTAACCCTAAACCTTATCCTTACCCTAACCCTAACACTAACCCTAATCCTAAAGGTAACCCTAAACCTAAGCCTAACCCTTACCCTTACCCTAACCCTAAAGCTAAACCTTAACCTTAGCCTAACCCTAACCCTAAACTTAAACTTAACCCTAAACCTAACCCTAACCCTTACACTTACCCTAACCCTAACACTAGCCCTAACCCTAAACCTTACCCTTACCTTAACCCTAACCCTAACCCTAACCCTAAACCTAACCCTTACCCTTACCCTAAACCTAACCCTAAACCTAACACTAAACCTAACCCTAACCCTAACCTTACCCCTAACCCTAACCCTAACCCTTGCCCTTACCCTAACCCTACCCTAACCCTAAACCTTACTCTAACCCTAACCCTAAACCTAACCCTTACACTTACCCTAACCCTAAACCTAACCCTAACCCTAACCCCTAACCCTAACCCTAACCCTAAACCTAAACCTAACCCTTACCCTAACCCTAAACCTAACACTAACCCTTCCCCTAACCCTAACCCTTACCCTTACCCTAACACTAAACCGAACATTAACCCTAACCCTAACCCTAACCCTTACCCTTACCCTAACCCTAATCCTAACCCTAAAACTTACCCTTACACTAAACCTAACCCTAACCTTTCCATAAACCTAACCCTAACCCTAACCCTAAACCTTACCCTTACCTTAACCCTAACCCTAAACTTAAAACTTACCCTTACCCTAACAGTTACCCTAACCCTAAACCTAACCCTTACTTTTACCCTTACCCTAACCCTAATCCTAACCTTAATCCCAACCCTAAACCTTAACCTAACCCTAACACTAAACTTTACCCTAACCCTAACCCTAACCATTACCCTTACCCTAACCCTAACCCTAAACTTAACCCATACCCTAAACCTAACCCTAAATCTAACCATTAACCTAAAACTTACCCTAACCCTAACCATAACACTAACTATTACCCTTACCCTAATCCTAAACCTAACCCTAAACCTAACCCTAATCCTAACCCTAACCCTTACCCTAACCCTCGCACTAACCCTAACCCTAACCCCTAACCCTAACCCTTAATATAACCCTAACCCTAACCATAACCCTTACCATTACCTTAACCCTAAACCTTACCGTAACCCTAACCCTAACCCTTACCCTAATCCTAACCCTAACCCTAACCCTAAACTTAACCCTAACCCTAACCCTAACCCTAACCCTTACCTTACCCTAAACCTAATCCTAAACCTATCCCTAAACCTAACACTAACCCTTACCTTAAACCTAACCCTAACCCTACCCCTTGCCCTTACCCTAACCCTGGCCCTAACCCTAACACTTACTCTAACCCTAACCCTAAACCTAACCGTTACACTTACCCTAACCCTAACCCTAACCCTAACCCTAACCCTAACCCTTACCCTTACCCTAACCCTAAACCTAACTCTAACCCTAACCCTAACCTTAACCCTAACCCTAACACTAACCTTACCCTTACCCTAATCCTAACCCTAAACCTAACACTAAACCTAACCCTAACCCTAAACTTAACCCTAACCCTAAACCTAACCCTTGCCCTTACCCTAACCCTACCCTAACCCTAAACCTTACTCTAACCCTAACCCTAAACCTAACCCTTACACTTACCCTAACCCTAAACCTAACCCTTACCCTAACCCTAACCCTAACTCTATCCCTTCCCCTAACCCTAACCCTTACCCTTACCAGATCACTAAACCTAACATTAACCCTAACCCTAACCCTAACCCTTACCCTTACCCTAACCCTAATCCTAACCCTAAACCTTACCCTTACACTAAACCTAACCCTAACCTTTCCATAAACCTAACCCTAACCCTAACCCTAAACCTTACCCTTACCTTAACCATAAACCTAACCTTAAACCTTACCCTTACCCTAACAGTTACCCTAACCCTAACCCTAACCCTTACTTTTACCCTTACCCTAACCCTAATCCTAACCTTAATCCCAACCCTAAACCTTAACCTAACCCTAACACTAACCTTTACCCTAACCCTAACCCTAACCATTACCCTTACCCTAACCCTAACCCTAAACTTATCCCATACCCTAAACCTAACCCTAACCCTAACCCTTAACCTAACACTTACCCTAACCCTAACCCTAACACTAACTCTTACCCTTACCCTAAACCTAACCCTAAAACTAACCCTAACCCTAATCCTAACCCTAACCCTTACCCTAACCCTAGCACTAACCCTAATCCTAACCCCTAACCCTAACCCTTAATATAACCCTAACCCTAACCCTAACCCTAACCCTTACCCTAACCCTAACCCTAACCCTAACCCTCACCCTAAGCCTAACCCTTACCCTTACCCTAACCCTAATCGTAACCCTAAACCTTACCCTTACACTAAACCTAACCCTAACCTTTCCATAAACCTAACCCTAACCCTAACCCTAAACCTTACCCTTACCTTAACCATAAACCTAACCTTAAACCTTACCCTTACCCTAACAGTTACCCTAACCCTAACCCTAACCCTTACTTTTACCCTTACCCTAACCCTAATCCTAACCTTAATCCCAACCCTAAACCTTAACCTAACCCTAACACTAAACTTTACCCTAACCCTAACCCTAACCATTACCCTTACCCTAACCCTAACCCTAAACTTAACCCATACCCTAAACCTAACCCTACCCCTAACCCTTAACCTAACACTTACCCTAACCCTAACCCTAACACTAACTATTACCCTTACCCTAATCCTATCCCTAACCCTAACCCTTACCCTAATCCTAACCCTAACCCTTACCCTAACCCTAGCACTAACCCTAACCCTAACCCCTAACCCTAACCCTTAATATAACCCTAACCCTAACCCTAACCCCAACCCTTACCATTACCATTACCTTAACCCTAAACCTTACCGTAACCCTAACCCTAAACCTTACCCTAACCCTAACCCTAACCCTAACCTTAACCCTAACCCTAACCCTAACCCTAACCCTTACCCTTACCCTAAACCTAATCCTAAACCTAACCCTAAACCTAACCCTAACGCTAACCTTAAACCTAACCCTAACCCTACCCCTTGCCTTACCCTAACCCTGGCCCTAACCCTAACCATTACTCTAACCCTAACCCTAAAAGTAACCGTTACACTTACCCTACCCCTAAACCTAACCCTAACCCTAACCCCTAACCCTAACCCAAACCCTAACCCTAACCCGTACCCTTATTCTAACACTAACCCTAACCCTAACACTTCCCCTTACCCTAAAATCTACTCTAACCCTAACCCTAAACCTAACCCTTATCCTAACCCTAACCATAATCCTAACCCTTCCCCTTGCCCTAATCTTAAACCTAACCCTAACCCTAAACCTAACCCTAAACCTTACCCTTACCCTCACCCTAACCCTAACCTTAAATCTAACCCTAACTCTAACCCTAACACTAAACTTAACCCTAACCCTTATCCTTACCGTAACCTAAACCTAACCGTAACCCTAAAATTAACCCTTGCCTTTACCATAACCCAAACCCTAAACCTAACCCTAATCCTTACCCTTACCCTAAGCCTAACCCTAAACTTAACCCTAAGCCTTACCCTTAACCTAACCCTAACACTAACCCAAAACCTAACCCTAACCCTAACCCTAACTCTTACCCTTACCCTAGCCCTAACCCTAACCCTAAATCTAACCCTTAACCTTACCCTAACCCTAAACCTAACCCTTACCCTTACCCTAACCCTAAACCTGACCCTAACCCTTACCCTCACCCTAATCCTAACCCTAAACCTAACCCTAACCCTAACCCTAAACCTAACTCTAACCCTAACCCTAACACTTGCCCTTCCCCTAACCCTAACCCTAAACCTCACCCTAACCCTAACCCCTAACCCTAACCCTAACCCAAACCTTTACCCTTACCCTAACCCAAACCCTAACCCTAACCCTAACCAGAACACTTATCCTAACCCTAACCCTAACACTAACCCTTACCCTTGCCTTAAACCTAACCCTAACCCTAACCCTAACACATACCCTTACTCTAACCCTAACCCTAACACGAACCATAACCCTAAACCTAACCCTAAACCTAACCGTAACCCTAATCCTAACCCTTACCCTTACCCTAACACTAACCCTAACCCTAACCATAACCATAACCCTGACCCTTACCCTAACTCTAACCCTAAACCTAACCCTAACCTTAAACCTAACACTAATCCTAACCTAACCCTAACCCTTACCATAACACTAACCCTAACACTTATCCTAAACCTAACCCTAACCCTAACCCTAACACTTACACTAACACAAACCCTAACCCCAAACCTTACCCTTACCCTAACCCTAACCCTAAACCTTACCCAACCCTAACCCTAACCCCTAACCCTAACCATTAACCTAACCCTAAACCTAAACTTAACCCTAACCCTAACCCTTGCTCTTACCCTAACCCTAACAATAAACTTAACACTAACTCTAACCCTAACCCTAACGCTAATGCTAACCCTTACCCTTACCCTAACCCTAACCCTAATCCTCACCCTAACCCTAACCCTAACCCTAACCCTAACACTGAATCTAACCCTAACCCTTACAATAACCAAAACCCTAAACCTAACCCTAACCCTTAGCATTCCCCAAATCTAACTCTAACCCTAACACTTACCCTTACCCTAACCCTAACCCTAACACTGAATCTAACCCTAACCCTAAACCTAAACCTTACCCTAATCCTAAACCTAACCCATAACCCTAAACCTAACCCTTACCTTTACCGTTACCCTAGCCCTAACCCTAACCCTAACCCTAACCAGAACACTTACCCTAACCCTAAACCTAACCCTTACCCTTACCCTAACCCTAACGCTAACCCTAAACCTTACCCTAATCCTAACCCTAACCCTTACCCTAACCCTAACATTAATCCTAACCCAACCCCCAACCCTAACCCTTAACATAAACCGAACCGAAACCTAACCATAACCCTTACCCTTACCCTAACCCTAAACCTAACTATAACCCTAACCCTAACCTTAACCCTAACACTAACACTAACCCTAACCCTTACCCTTACCCTAAACCTATCCCTAAACCTAACACTAAACCTAACCATAACCCTAACCTTAACCATAAAACTAACCCTAAACCTTGCCCTTACCCTAACCCTACCCTAACCCTAAACCTTACTCTAACCCTAACCCTAAACCTAACCCTTACACTTACCCTAATCCTAAACCTAACCCAAACCCTAATCCCTAACGCTAACCCTAACTCTAAACCTAACCCTTACCCTAACCCTAACCCTAACCCTAACCAGAACACTTACCCTAACCCTAACCCTAACCCTTACCCTTACCCTAACCCTAACTCTAACCCTAACTCTTACCCTAATCCTAACCCAAACCCTTACCCTAACCCTAACACTAATCCTAAACCAACCTCTAACCCTAACCCTTAACATTAACCGAACACGAAACCTAAACCTAACCCTTACCCTTACCCTAACCCTAAACCTAACTCTAACCCTAACCCTAACCTTAACCCTAACCCTAACCCTAACCCTTACCCTTACCTGAAACCTAACCCTAAACCTAACACTAAACCTAACCCTAACCCTAACCTTAACACTAACCCTAAACCTAACCCTTACCCTTAAACTAACCCTAACCCTAACACTAACCGTAACCCCTAAGCCTAACCCTAAACATAACGCTAACCTTTACCCTTATCCTAACCCTAAACCTAACCCTAAACCTAACACTTACCCTTACCCTAACCCTAAACCTAAACTTAACCCTAACCTTAACCCTAACCCTTTCTCTTACCCTAAACCTAATCCGAAGCCTAACCCTAACCCTAACCCTAAACCTTACACTAATCCTAACCCTAACCCTACCCTTACCCTAAACCTAACCCTAACCCTCACCCTTACCTTAACGCTAACTCTAACCCTAACACTTACCCTTACCCTAACGCTAACCGTAACCGTAACCCTAACCCTAACCCTAACCCTAACACATATCCTTACCCTAACTCTAACCCTAACAGTAACCCTAACCCTAACTGTAACCCTAACCCTAACCCTAACCCTTACCCTTACCCCTACCCAAACCCTAAACCTAATCCTAACCCTAACCTTAACCCTTATCCTACCCCTAACCCTAATCCTAACACTTAACCTAACCATAACCTCAACCTTAACCCTAACCCTAACCCTAACACTTATCCTTACCGTAAACCTAACCCTCACCCTAATCCTTACCCTAACCCTAACCCTTACCCTTATCCTAGCCCTAACCCTAACCCTAAACATTATCCTTACCCTAAACCTAACCCTAACCCTTACCCTAAACCTAATACTATCCCTAACCCTTACCCTTACCTTAACCCTAGCATTAATCCTAACCCGTACGCTTACCCTAACGCTAACACTAACCCTAACCCTAACCCTAAACCTTACCCTTACCCTAAACCTAACCCTAACCTTAACCCCAACCCTAAACCTAACCCTAACCGTAACCCTAACCCTTACTCTTACCCTAAGCCTAACCCTAAACCTAAACCTAACCCTAACCCTAACCCTTATCCTTACCCTAACCCTAACCCTAATCCTATCCCTAAACTTAAATGTAACCCTAACCCTAACCCTTATCTTTACCCTTACCCTAATCCTAACCTTAACCCTAACCCTAAACCTAACCCTAACCTTAACCCTAACCCTTATCCTTACCCTAACCATAACACTAACCCTAACCCTAACGGTAAACCTAACCCTAAACCTAACCCTTACCCTTAAACTAACCCTAACCCTAACACTAACCGTAACCCCTAAGCCTAACCCTAAACATAACGCTAACCCTTACCCTTATCCTAACCCTAAACCTAACCCTAAACCTAACACTTACCCTTACCCTAACCCTAAACCTAAACTTAACCCTAACCTTAACCCTAACCCTTTCTCTTACCCTAAACCTAAACCGAAGCCTAACCCTAACCCTAACCCTAAACCTTACACTAATCCTAACCCTAACCCTACCCTTACCCTAAACCTAACCCTAACCCTCACCCGTACCTTAACGCTAACTCTAACCCTAACACTTACCCTTACCCTAACGCTAACCGTAACCCTAACCCTAACCCTAACCCTAACCCTAACACATATCCTTACCCTAACTCTAACCCTAACAGTAACCCTAACCCTAACTGTAACCCTAACCCTAACCCTAACCCTTACTCTTACCCCTACCCAAACCCTAAACCTAATCCTAACCCTAACCTTAACCCTTATCCTACCCCTAACCCTAATCCTAACACTTAACCTAACCATAACCTCAAACTTAACCCTAACCCTAACCCTAACACTTATCCTTACCGTAAACCTAATCCTAACCCTAACCCTTACCCTAACCCTAACACTTACCCTAACCCTAACCTCAACCTTAACCCTAACTCTAACCCTAAACCTAATCCTTACCCTTACCCTAACCCTAACCATAAAACTAACCCTAACCCTAATCCTAACCCTTACCCTTACCCTTACCCTTACCCTAAACCTAACCCTAAACCTAAACCTAACCCTAACACTAACCCCTAACCCTAAAACTAAATCTAATCCTAACCCTAACCCGTAATCCTAACCTAACCCTAAACCTAACCCTAACCCTTATCCTAACCCTAACCCTAACCCTAACACTTACCCTTACCTTAAACCCTGCCATAACCCTAACGCTAACCCTAACCCTTACCCTAAACCTAACCCTAAAACTTACCCTTACCCTTACCGTAACACTAAACCTAACCTTAACCCTAACCCTAACCCTAACCCTTACCCTTATCCAAACCCTGACCCTAACCCTAACCCTAAACCTTACCCTTAACCTAAACCTAACCCTAACCCTTACTCTAAACCTAACCCTAACCCTATCCCATACCCTTACCTTAACCCTAACCGTAACCCTAACCCTTACCCTTTCCCTAACCCAACCCTAACCTTAACCCCAAACCTAAACCTAATCCTAACCGAAACCCTAACCCTTACCCTTACCCTAAACCAAACCCTAAACCTAACCATAAACCTAACCCTTACCCTAACCCTAACCCTAATCCTAACCCTAACCCTTACCGTACCCTCACCCTAACCCTAACCCAAACCTAACCCTAAACCTAATCCTGACCATAACCCTTACCATTACCCTCACCCTAACCCTAACCCTAAACCTAACCATAACCCTAATCTTAACCCTAACCATTAGCATTACCCCACCCTAACCCTAACATGAACCCTAACCCTAACCCTACCCCTAACTGTAACCTTAACCATAAACTTTATCCTACCCTAACCCTAACACAAACCCTAACCATAAATGTAACCCTAACCCTAAACCTAACCCTTACCCTTACCCTAATCCTAACCCTAACCCTAACCGTAACCCCTAAGCCTAACCTTTACCCTATCGCTAACCCTTACCCTTATCCTAACCCTAACCCTAATCCTAACCCTAACACTTTCCCTTACCCTAACCCTAAACCTAACCTTAACCATAACCCTAACCCTAAACCTTACCTTTACCCTAACCCTAACTTTAACCCTAACCCTAAACCTTACACTTACCCTAAACCTAACCCTAAACCATACCCTAAAACTAACCCTAACCCTAACCCTAACCCTTACCCTTACCTTAACACTAACTCTAACCTTAACACTTACCCTTACCCTAATGCTAACCCTAACCCTAACCCTAATCCTAACACATATCCTTACCCTAACCCTAACCCTAACCCTAACCCTAACTCTAACCCTAACAATTATCCTTACCCTAACCCTACCCTAACCCTAACCCTAACCCTAACCCTTACCCTAACCATAACCCTAAACCTAACCCTAACCCTTACCTTACCCTCACTCTAACCATTGCCTTAACCCTAACACGAACCCTAACGCTAACCCTAACCTTAACCCTAACCCTTATCCTTACCATAACCCAAACACTAACCCTAACCCTAACCCTAAAACTAAACCTAACCCTAAACCTAACCCTTACTCTTACTCTCACCCTAACCCTAACCCTAACCCTAATCGTAACACCTAAGCCTAAGCCTAACCCTAACCCGAACCCTTAACCTTACCCTAACCCTAAACCTAACATTAAACCTAACGCTAACCGTAAACCTTACCCTTACACAAACCCTAACCCTAAACCTTACCCTTACCCTAAACCTAACCCTTACCCTAACCCTAACCCTAACATATATCCTTACCCTAAACCTAACCCTAACCCTAACAGTAACCCTAACCCTAAACCTACCCCTAACCCTAACCCTAACCCTTACCCTTACCCTTACCTTAACCCTAACCCTAACCCTAAAACTTACCCTTACCCTAACGCTAACCCCAACACTAACCCTAACCCTAACCCTTACCCTAAACCTAATCCTAACCCTAACCCTAACCCTTACCCTTATCCTAACCCTAACCCTATTCCTAAACCTTACCCTTACCCTAACCCTAACCTGAACCCTTACCCTAAACATAACCCTATCCATAACCCTTACCCTTACCTTAACCCTAACCCTAACCCTAACCCTAACCCTTACGCTTACCTAATGCTAACACTAACCCTAACACTAACCCTAACCCTTACACTTATCCTAACCCTAACCCTAAACTTAACCCCAAACCTAAACCTAAAATTAACCGTATCCCTAAACCTTACCCTTACCCTAACCCTAACCCTAAACCTAACCCTAACCCTAACCCTAACCCTTATCCTTACCTTATCCCTAACCCTAACCCTAACCCTAACCCTACCCCTAAACCTAACCGTAACCCTAACATTAACCCTAACCCTAACCCTAAACCTAACCCTAACCTTAACCCTAACCCTTATCCTTACCTAACCCTAACACTAACACTAACCCTAAAGGTAACCCTAACCCTAAACCTAACCCTTACCCTTACCCTAACCCTAACCCTAACATTAATGGTAACCCCTAAGCCTAACCGTAACCCTAACCCTAAACCTAACACTTACCCCTAACCCTAACCCTAACCCTAACCCTTACCCTTATCCTAACCCTAACCCTAACCCTAAACCTAACACTTACCCTTACCCTAACCCTAAACCTTACCTTAACCCTAACCTTAACCCTAACCCTTACTCTTACCCTAACCCTAACACTAAGCCTAACCCTAACCGTAACCCTAAACCTTACAGTTATCCTAACCCTCACCCTACCCTTACCCTAAACCTAACCCTAACCCTAACCCTAACCCCAACCCTTACTCCTACCTAACGCTAACTCTATCCTAACACATTTACCCTAATGCTAACCGTATCTGTAACCCTAACCCTAACCTTAACACATATCCTTACCCTAACCCTAACCCTAACACTAACCCTAACCCTAACTGTAACCCTAACCCTAACCCTAACCCTTACCCTTACCCTTACCCTAACCCTAAACCTAATCCTAACCCTTATCCTAACCCTAACCCTAATCCTAACCCTTAATCTAACCCTATCCTCAACCTTAACCCTAACCCTAACCTAACACTTATCCTTACCATAAACCTAACCCTAACCGTAAACCTAACCTTAACCCTTACCCTTACCCTAACCCTAACACTAACCCTAACCCTTACCCTAACCCTAACACTAACCCTAACCCTTACCCTAAACCCTAAAACTTACCCTAACACTAAACCTAACCCTAACCCCTAACCCTAACCTTTAACCTAACCCTAACCCTAACCCTGACAGTAAACCTTACTCTTACCCTAACCCTAACCCTTACCCTTACCCTAATCCTAACCCTAAAACTAACACTAACCCTAACTGTAACCCTAACACTAACCCTTACCCTACCATAAACCTAACCCTAACCCTAACCCCCTAAGCCTAAACCTAACCCTAACAGTAACCCTTACCCTTATCCTAACCCTAACCCTAACCCTAACCCTATCACTTACCCTTGCCCTAAACCCTGCCCTACCCTAACGCTAACCCTCACCCTTACCCTAATCTTCACCCTAAACCTTACCCTTACCCTTACCCTAACACTAAACCTAAATTAACCCTAACCCTAACCATTACCCTACCCTAACCCTAACCCTAACCCTAAATATTACACTTAACTTAAACCTAATCCTAACCCTTACCCTAACCCTAACGCTAACCCTAACCCTTACCTACTTAACCCTAACCCTACCCTAACCCTACCCTAACCCTTACCCTTACCCTAACGCTAAAACTAATCCTAACCCTCACCCTAACCATTACCCTTACCCTAACCTTAACCCCAACCCTAAACCTAACCCTAACCGTAACCCTAACCCTTACACTAACCCTAACCCTAAACCTCACGCTAACCCTAAACCTAAACTTTACCCTAACCCTAACCCTAATCCTAACTCTACCTTACCTTACCGTAACCCTAACCCTAAACCTAACCCTAACCCTAACATTACACTTAAACTTACACTAACACTAAGCCTAACACTAACCCTAAAACTTAACCTTAGCCTAACACTAACCCTAAACTTAACCTTAACCCTAACCCTAACCCCTAACCCTTACCCTTACCCTAACACTAACCCTAACCCTAAATCTTACCTTACCCTACCCTTACCCTCACCCTAACCCTTACCCTAAACCTAAACCTAACCCTAACCATAACCCTTACGCATACCTTAACCCTAACCCTAACCCTAACACTTACCCTTACCCTAATGCTAACCCTAACCCTAACCCTAAACCCTAAACCTAACCCTAACCCTAACCCTAACCCTTACCCTTATCCTAACCCTAAAACTAACCCTAAACCTTACCCTTACCCTAAACCTAACCGTAACACTTACCCTAAAACTAACCCTATCCCTAAGCCTAACTTTACCTTAACCCTAACCCTAACCCTAACTCTTACCCTAACCCTAACCTTAACCCCAACCCTAAACCTAACCCTAACCGTAACCCTAACCCTTACCCTTACCCTAACCCTAACCCTAAACCTAACCCTAACCCTAACCCTTATCCTTACGCTAACCCTAACCATAATCCTAACCCTAACCCTAAATCTAACCCTAACGCTTACATTACCCTCCCCAACCCTAACCTTAACCCTAACCCTAACCCTAAACCTAACCCTAATCTTAACCCTAAACCTTATCCTTACCCTAACCCTAACACTAACCCTAATCCTAAAGGTAACCCTAAACCTAAGCCTAACCCTTACCCTTACCCTAACCCTAAAGCT